>JAHIAM010002043.1:0-87875 GCA_021605205.1 Aegilops longissima | reverse complement strand
GTTGTTGATGTTGAGCTCTTGACCTTCACGTTCTTGTTGATGATGGTGTCAATGCCGATGTGATCTTGCCGGAGATGGTAGCACGGAAGCATGTGCTCTTGAGCGTCTTCTCGAAGATGAGGAAGATCGCTTGTAGGACTTGATGAGGGCTTTGATCTCCTCCATTTTAGCTTGCATCTTGGCGTCGTAGTTGTTTTCCATGGCATCGAACTCGTCGTTGTTGTTGTAGACCGAAGATGAAATGCCTTGCCTATCCATCACAAGACTCGAGCAAATATGAGTGGGAGAAAGAGAAGAACTTATACCAATGTACCTTGAGCGATGTTGAAAATGAATCAAGTTCACTCAAATGCGGACAATGAAATAGCACTATTGGTACCAATCCTTGTCGGTTCTCACACTTACACAAGTAAAGCTTATGGAGGAGCTCGGTGAGGATAGTGGCACAAAAAATTAATGTAAAATGTTAGCAAGAGTCAATAATGTTGAAAGAGGGCACACGGAAACACACACACGGATAGATAAATGGGGTCGTGCAACCAAGGAATGAGCTCAAAATGTGGAATCCACCAAAACGCTCGTGTTGCACAACTCAAGAGAGACGCTAGCACGATTGCTCAATAGGCGGATACGACACTTGTGCACAACCTATAAGATGCAAAAAGGATAAACTTCTATCCCAAGTATGCTATGTATGTATATTTCCCGGTGTTTCTCTCAAGATGATCGGATATGACAATCTTATATGCAATGTGGTATGATGCTATGGCACTTGCTTACAAGCTTCTTTGCTCTCTTTCTTTTGCTTAAAAGCTTTATTTCTTTTTTTTTCTATGGCCACTTTGCACAATGCACAAACCAAGATAGCAATTGTGTGTATGCGGGAACAAACTTGAGACACAATGGATGATATGATACCAATATGATATGGTATGGTATGTAATGGAAGGTATGATCACTAATGTGCACAAGTAAAGTTGCCGGCAATACTCAAATGGCTAGTCTCGATAGGCAAGTAACGCAAAAGTAAGGCTAGGGGTTAACAATGCAATGGCAAGGGGAATATACAATGGAGGGATACCACGATACCAAGATGATATGGAGGTTACCGTCCGGCGATGATGAGTAGCGGTGTTCTTGATGTAGATACCAAGATGATGGAGACTTGATGTAGGGCGGAACCCTACGTGGGCGATCTTTCACGTTGGAGCGGATCCTACGGGGAAACAAGAGGAACACGCGGAAGAACACGAGGGAAAACACGGGGAAAACGAGAGAGAATGCACTCAACCGACAAGAAATCAATCACACAAGTACTAGATTATCGAATACATAGAGTGGCACAAGATTCGAGATCAACAAAGGTAAGGATACACGAGTAGCCGTTCTTCTCCGAGAGGAGGTCTTGATGGGTCCACCCTAGAAGGGGGTCTTGAATCCGCTTGGGGATCTTCTCCGTAGAGGTCCTGATCTCCGAGGAGAAGTAGCCAAGTGGATGAGCAAAGGCTCTCTCACCTAAACATGAGCTAATCCAAAGCTAACCCTCACTAGGAGGAGGGGAAGAAGTATATATAGTGCTAGTACAAGTTGGGACGAGTTGGAGGGGTACATGGGCCCTTGGCCCGCTCCTTTGTCAGCAGAGACAGCGCCGGATGTCGGGCTGGGGCCCGATGTCCGGGAGCCATGAGGCGCCGGATGTCGGGCTGTGGCAACGTTTCTGCGAATCGGGAGTGAGGTGCCGATTTCGGGCTTCAGGCGGATATTCGGCTCGTGAGACGCCGGATGTCCGGGCGGTTGGCGGATGTCCGGGCTTTGGTGATGCGCCGGATGTCCGGCCTCTGGCTCGGATGTCCGGCCGCTGTAGCTTCAGCAGCTCCGTCTTCTTCCGTCGTCGCTTCCATGCTTCCCTCGCGGATGGTGTAGTCGTTCCTTGGAGCTTGCACTCCTCCTTGTGATGAGGACATGACTACCTTGGATGAGACCAAAAATATTGCATACATGCATATTTCTCAGGTAATTTCTAGTGCAAACTATTCAATAATATATTTATGTTATCCAGGACAAAAATACTTCACAAACTTTTGTGCCATGTCTAATTGCAGGTGTATGGGACATTTGTACAATCCACATATGAAGATAAGGGAGAAAGAGATGTTTACCTGCTGTTCAAAAAGTTCTCTCACGTCACTTTTGGCCCAAGAGAAGATAGAGTCCAAGTCTCTCACGTTCTGGACTCAGATTCGGACTGCACAGACATACCTGACTCAAAACGTCTATAACTTTTTCATACGGACTCCAAATTGGTTGATTCTTTTTGTTGGAAAATAGATTTCGTGCATTTTCCAACCCAATTGGAATCACCTTAAAATCCGTCCGGAGCGTTGAGTTATAGACGAATCAATCTGATGCTGCAGCAGAATCCGAGTCAAATTACAAGTCCAAAGGTGTTACGTCACCTCCGCTTGGGCCCATTGGCCTTGTACGACCTAGGGTTAGTTTAAGGCTGCCTTGGGACGTCCTCCCACCTCCTTGGCCGCCACCCTTGCTCCTATATAAGTAGATCCATCTAGTAGCTTTTTCCTTGGGATTTGTTTAGTTAAAAGTTAGCCATTGCAACCGTGTGCTTCGTTTGTGTCCAACGACCAGACTAAGACCGCTTACGGATCCCCACCATTATCAATACTTCATATATATTCGCAATATTCAGATTGCTTTATCATATTCTTGCTTGTTCTTCGATTGCTTGCAGGAATAGACCTTCGTGGTCAGGTTGATCGTGCTCCAGCGTGGTCAATAACCTCTCGGAGTTGGTTTAGCGATTGCTAAGGCGCAACGTCGTGCACGTTTGTAGTCGGATCGTCAAAGTCGTCTCCACCAAATCGATAGTTATCACCTCATCAAAAGATCGGGACACCCTCGCCTCTATCAAAGTCGACTTCCTCCAAAGCGAAAACCAACATCTCATCGAAAGACGGGACACCTTTGCCTTTATCACCTTGACATCCGAGAAGCTCCGACAATACCTATGCATGCACACGGGGGAAGTGTCAAGTAGTATACCATCCTCGAAGGGGTCAAATGAGCACGTGTAAAGGAGAAGATTCACCTTTGTGTATGTGTAGAAGAGGTCGCACGTGTCACTTGCCAAACGGACTCTTGACATGGTGATGACCGTAGGATGCTCCGCATCAAGACTCGTCCCTAAGTAGCCGAAACACCTTAGGAAACGGAAAAACCGAGAACTCAAAATCTCAAACGTCAAATGTCAAAATGGTGGTAGCGGGAATGCGGTGGTGGTTTGCACTTGGCAATGCGGAAGTGGAATGATGGGCTATACACGTGTCGGAGTTGAAGTTGCCGTCCCTAAGTAGCCGAAACACCTTAGGAGACACAAGCCACAACTCGAAAAAGCTCAATCAACAATTGGGTTAAGTTGGGTTGTCGGAAGTGTATGGTGGGCAAGGTTATGTGGAAGTGGTGGTGGTGGTTGATGAAGAAGAAATCGTCCCTAAGTAGCCGAAACACCTTAAGAGACTCGAATCACTACTCAAGCAACCACTAATGCTATGGGGAACAAAATGGGTTAGGTTGCGGAAGTCGGTGGTGGCTATGCGGATGATATGGTGGAAGGCCTAGGCAAACTTGCCAAATTTTGGAAAATTTGATGGAGTCAAATGGTGTTGGTGTTATTTTTGTGGGATGAGGGATGTCAATAGCTTCAAAACGAGCTAAAGAACGTCAAAATCGGAGTCCGGATGAATTAGTTATGGACAAAACGGTGAAACGGAAAAAACTGAAATCACAGGGGCCGGACATCCGGGGCTCGGGCCGGATTTCCGGGGGTGTATGTCAAGAACCGTGCGAATTTGGTGCTCCAGGGCCCGGATGTCCGGCTTGGGGCCCGGATGTCGGCGGATGGCGGATGTCCGCCTGAGGCGGATGTCCGCCCGATTTAAATCGATCTCGATTGGGCGGAAATTTACTGAATTGGGGGCGGAAATTGATGATTTCAAGGTCAAAATTGGAGAGATTTCGTGGATGGAAAGTAGGGAAACTTGGGGAAATGCTAGATCCACTCGAAACCAAGCAAATCCATGGATCAAAATCAACAAAACATCATCAAAACTAACAAATCACAAAAAAATTTGGGGCTATTTTTGGTGGGGATTTTCGGATTTAGGACGAAATCAACAAAATCAAGCTAGAAAACACGGGGTAGGGGCTCCAAAAACGTGATCAACGTGGCTCATGATACCATAGATGATGTAGGGCGGAACCCTACGTGGACGATCTTTCACGTTTGGAGCGGATCCTACGGGGGAATCACGAAGAACGAGCGGAAGAACACGAGGAAATCACGGGGAGGAACGAGGGAAAACACTCAACCAACAAGGAATCGGTCACACAAATGCTAGATCAAAGAACACAAAGAGAGATACATGATTCAAGGTCAACAAAGGACGATACAAACGGTAGTCGTTCTTCTCCGTGAGGAGGTCTTGATGATGGTCTTCTCCGCAAAGGGAGGTCTTGAATCCAAGGTGGATCTTCTCCGAAGAGGGGCCTCGGTCTCTCTCGTGGAGTAGATCCGATGTGGATGAGCGAAGCTCTATCTATGAGCTAAATCAACGCTTACCTTAAAAAGAGGAAGGGGATGAAGTATATATAGTCTCGGGGGCGAAGGGGTACAAGGGACAAGTCCCGGATGCACTCTTGTGGCGGGAGGCCGGATGTCCGGGCGTCGGGCCGGATGTCCGGGCTTTCCCGAGACGCTGGATGTCCGGGCTGGCGGGGTCTGGTTCGGCCGAATCGGGTGCGGGGCGCCGGATTTCCGGGCGAGTGGCCGGATATCCGGGGCTTCGTGGGAGGCCGGATGTCCGGGGCCTGGGGGCCGGATGTCCGGGCCCTGTAGTCTTGCGGCAGCTGTGATGGGAGCCGGATGTCCGGGCTCGGGCCGGATGTCCGGGCTTGCGGGAAGGGCCGGATGATGTAGGGCAGAACCCTAGGTTGACGATCTTTCACGCTTGGAGAGAATCCCTACGAGGAACACGAAGAACGAGCGGAAGAACACGAGGGAAAACACGGGGAGAACGAGAGAGAGATCACTCAACCGACAAGAAAACGATCACACAAGTGCTAGATTATCAAACACATAGAGTGGCACAAGATTCAAGGACAACAAAGGGTGATGAGGACATCAATACCATTGTTACACCCACAGCCCCTGCTGCTATACATACTGGAACAATTACTAGAGCTCGCGCACGCCAATTGAATTATCAGGTACTTTCGTTTCTTGGTAACGATTCTAATGTTCATGAGAATATGATGCTGCCTAAATTGGATACATTTGTTTTGCTTACAAATGAAGGGCCTACCATGGACAAGAAAGATGAACCTTGGAGCAAGTTCAAGCATGGAGATGTTGGCATGCGCAAGGGGAACAAACGGAGTTACAAGTGATGATTCCAGGACTTTGAAGCCACCCTAATGAGTGCATGAGGCCTTGGACGAAATATACAAGATGCCACTTCATAATATTCGTCCATAGGCTATTCTAGGTGCTGCGTCACCTTATTATTGGGCCAGGCCCATGTAATTTCGAAATACTTAAGTATAGGCTGTTTTTAGAGTCCGTATGTGTGGGAAACAAGAGTTAGGGTTGATTTGGACCCCTCCACCAAGGGCCACGAAATTCCCCCTCTTCCTCCATATATACAGCCCTTAGGGCCCGTTTAGACCTTGGGTTTTGTTTGGATTAAAAGTTCGCCATAGCTGCAACTTCGCGTGCCGTTTGTGTTCAACGACCGGACAAAGGCGTCACAGAACCCCACCTTGATCAATAAAGCTTTCATCTTATATTCGCAATATCCAGATTGCAATCTCAGTTTCTTGCTTGTTCTTCGTTTGCTCGCAGGAAACAGGCCCTCGTGGTCGTTGATCGTGCTCGCGTGGTCAATAACCCTCGGAAGTTGGTTTAGCGATTGCTAAGGCGCGACGTCTCGCCGTTAAGTAGTCGGATCGTCAAGGTCGACTCCCACGAAACGATAGCCACCATCTCATCGAAACATCGGGACACCTTTGCCTCTATCAAGTGGTATCAGATTTTCAGGTTGCTCGGTGAGATTTTACAGTTTTTCGAGATTAGATCGAGTCTGTTCTTCATACCTAAAGTCCACGAAAAAGCCACAAAAAAAATTAGGGTTAGTTCATCATATCCGAACCAATCGAGCCTTTGCATAATCTTTTAGGGTTTTGCTTTGTTGAATTTGCGGTTGCATCGTCGTGTCAAGTTGCTGGTCTTAGAGTCTAGTCTTTTAGAGTTTGAGTTACGGTCATAAGTTGTCACGCCATGCAGCACCATTATCATCGCCTTGCCATCTACCACCATTGCTTATCCGCCACACGGCTCAAATCCGTATCCATATACCACCACCAATCCGTATCCATATACCACCACCGCTACCATATACCACCACCGCTGTCATATACCACCACCATATATCCACCACCAATCCGAGTTCCTTGCATATTAGGTTTGTTTTCGAGATCCATCTAGTTTCCGATTTGTGGTTTCCTTGCCGGAGTAGGTTTCGGAAACCACCCTCCGTTTAGGCCCAAAATTTTCCGAAAATGCACTTGTCGAAAAATTTTCTGGCTATCCTATTTTTAGGTGTTTCTAAGCGTATTGAGACAATCGCCATTATAGAAAGTTTTTTGACCCGTTTCAGTTTTTGGGTCCGGCGTTCGAAAAAAAAATCTTTTTAATCGAAAAATTTCGTGCCCATCCTGTCGGTTTGACACAGGAAGAGTTTTGAGACACTCGCCATTATAGTGATTTTTCGCAAAAAAAAAAAAAAAAAGCAGCAGCAAAAAAAAAAAGCGCAAAAAAAAAAAGCGAAAAAAAAAATTTCCAGTGTGCTTTTCCGTTGTTTCCGTGCAGCGCCGTGATTTTGTTAGTGTTCTAGGCTCGCGTCTCTAGCACGGTCTAGCCTAGGACCAAAGACATCTGCGTCGTTGAGCGTTTATTCAACTTTGCATCTCGAATTGATTATTGCTGACCCTTTTGCTACCATATTATAAGCCTTCCCAGCTCCACATACATCTACATCGTGCGTTTGACTCTCCCCGGTAATCGCTCTATCCAAGCTTTGAGAGTTTTGACTACATCGGTTGCGATCACCGCTTTCTTCTTGGGTAAGAACTGGTAAGAATTTGAGATTTGCTTGACGGTTTTGTGACCGTCCACCACACCACCACCACCACTTCCTAGTAGTCAGCCGAATCATATTCTTGTGTGTTTCTCTGCTGCTAACCATGGCAGGATCACAAGCCGACGAGACCGACCGGGAGAACATGACAAACAAAGCGCTACATGATAAGTTTCAACAAATGATGAGTGGGCAGGTGGACGATGTGCTAAATAGATTTGAAGAGGCCATGGAGAAGATAGATGGCATTGAGAAGGCGGTCAAACAAAGCTCGATAACAAGTTTAATGAATTGCTCGCTGCGTCTACCACCACCACCACCGGCTGCACCTAACGCACCTCTACTACAACAACATGGACTACCTCCACATCGCGAAACAGCCCTCCGCCGAGCTTCCGTGTCCCTCTTCACTGGCCAAGCTGCTTTGGTGCTGCTGTTGATACTACATGGCTCCTGCTGCTGCGGTGGGGAGGATGATTATGTAAGAGCTTACGAGGATGAGGTTGATCAACATCGAACTACGTGCAACCACCAGCACCACAACCACCAGTGTCGTCCACATGCAAATAATGGCAATGTTCGGGCTCCCCTTCAGGTACGAGATCATGACCATCTCCCTAGACTGAAATTGAATATTCCACCATTTTGAAAGATGATATTAATAGAGCTAATAAAGCAAAACAGGAGAAAAATAAGAGTGAAAATCAGATTGTGGCAAAAGAATTTGAGCAACAAATGAAGCCTAATAATAAACCATCTAATGTTGCTTCTGAAATTAAACTGAAAAGTGCATGTTTATTTGCCACCAAATCTGATATTGATGAGCTAGATTCTAGCAAATCTGTTTGCTACGCTTTTGTGTGCAAAGAGGCATTATTTTCATTCGAGGACGTGCCTTCCTCTTTGCCCCTCGCTGTCACTAACATTTTGCGGGAGTTCACGACGTCTTTCCACAAGGCGTGCCACCGGATTACCACCTATTCGAGGGATTGAGCATCAAATTGACTTAATTCGGTGCATCGCTACCCAACCGCGCACCATACCGTACCAATCCGGAGGAGACGAAGGAGATTATCGTCAAGTCACGGAGCTGCTCGACAAAGGTTATATCGCGAATCTCTTAGTCCTTGTGCTGTTCCTATTATACTAGTGCCTAAAAAGGATGGTACGTCGGCGTATGTGTGTTGATTGTAGAGGCATTAATAATATTACTATTCGTTATCGTCATCCTATTCCTAGGCTAGATGATATGCTTGATGAATTGAGTGGCTCTACAATATTCTCCAAAGTTGATTTGCGTAGTGGATACCATCAAATTCGTATGAAATTGGGAGATGAATGGAAAACAGCATTTAAAACTAAGTTTGGATTATATGAGTGGTTAGTCATGCCTTTTGGGTTAACTAATGCACCTAGTACTTTCATGAGATTAATGAACGAAGTTTTACGTGTTTTCATTGGACGATTTGTGGTAGTTTACTTTGATGATATACTGATTTATAGCAAATCTTTGGAAGAACATTTGGAACATTTACGTGCTGTTTTTAATGCTCTACGTGATGCACGTTTGTTTGGTAACCTTGGGAAGTGCACCTTTTGCACCGACCGAGTATCTTTTCTTGGCTATGTTGTTACTCCACAAGGAATTGAAGTTGATAAAGCCAAGATTGAAGCTATTGAGAGTTGGCCGCAGCCCAAAACGGTCACACAAGTGAGGAGTTTTCTTGGACTCGCTGGTTTCTATAGGCGTTTTGTGAGAGACTTTAGCACCATTGCTGCACCTCTCAATGAGCTTACAAAGAAGGATGTGCCTTTTGTTTGGGGTACCGCATACGGAAGAAGCCTTCAAGGTATTGAAAGATAAGTTGACACATGCTCCTTTACTCCAACTTCCGACTTTAATAAGACTTTTGAGCTTGAATGTGATGCTAGTGGAATTGGATTAGGAGGTGTGTTATTACAAGATGGCAAACCTGTTGCATACTTTTCTGAAAAATTGAGTGGGCCTAGTCTGAACTATTCTACTTATGACAAAGAATTATATGCTCTTGTTAGGACTTTAGAGACATGGCAACATTATTTATGGCCCAAAGAATTTGTTATACATTCGATCATGAATCTTTGAAACATATTAAAAGTCAAGCTAAACTGAATCGTAGACATGCTAAATGGGTTCAATTCATTGAGACTTTCCTTATGTCATTAAACACAAGAAGGGTAAAGAAAATGTTATTGCTGATGCTTTGTCTCGTCGGTATACTATGCTTTCACAACTTGACTTCAAAATATTTGGTTTGGAGACCATCAAAGATCAATATGTGCATGATGCTGATTTTAAAGATGTAATGCAGAATTGTAAAGAAGGAAGAACATGGAAAAAGTTCGTTATTAATGATGGTTTTGTGTTCGTGCTAACAAGCTATGCATTCCTGCTAGCTCTGTTAGTCTTTTGTTGTTGCAGGAGGCGCATGGAGGAGGATTAATGGGACACTTTGGCGTCAAGAAGGCGGAGGATATACTTGCTACACATTTCTTTTGGCCAAAGATGAGGCGGGATGTTGAGCGTTTTGTTGCTCGCTGCACTACATGTCAAAAAGCTAAGTCACGACTCAATCCTCATGGTTTATATATGCCTTTGCTCTGTGCCTAGTGTTCCTTGGGAGGATATATCTATGGACTTTGTTTTAGGTTTACCTCGAACAAAGAAGGGAGGATAGCATATTTGTTGTCGTGGATAGATTCTCGAAAATGGCACACTTTATACCATGTCATAAAAGCGATGATCTTTTAATGTTGCTGATTTGTTCTTTCGTGAAATTATTAAGCTTGCATGGTGTGCCAAATACTATTGTTTCAGATCGTGATACTAAATTTCTTAGCCACTTTTGGAGATGTTTATGGGCTAAGTTGGGGACTAAACTGCTTTTAGTACTACTTGTCACCCCAAACTGATGGACAAACTGAAGTAGTCAATAGAACATTGTCTACTATGCTTAGGGCTGTTTTGAAGAATAATAAGAAAATGTGGGAAGAATGCTTGCCTCATATTGAATTTGCTTATAATCGTTCATTGCATTCTACTACTAAGATGTGCCCTTTTGAAATTGTGTATGGCTTCCTACCTCGTGCACCTATTGATTTGTTGCCTCTTCCATCTTGGAGAAGGTTAATTTTGATGCTAAAGAACGTGCTGAATTGATTTTAAAAATGCATGAGTTAACTAAGGACAACATTGAGCGTATGAATGCTAAATATAAACTTGTTGGAGATAAGGGTAGAAAACATGTTGTCTTTGCACCGGAGATCTTGTTTGGTTACATTTGCGTAAGGATAGGTTTCCTAATTTGCATAAATCAAAGCTAATGCCACGTGCTGCTGGTCCATTTAAGGTGTTAGAGAAAATAAATGATAATGCATATAAACTTGAGCTGCCTGCAGATTTTGGGGTTAGTCCCACTTTTAACATTGCAGATTTGAAGCCTTATTTGAGTGAGGAAGATGAGCTTCCGTCGAGGGCGACTTCATTTCAAGAAGGGAGGATGATGAGGACATCAATACCATTGTTACACCCACAGCCCTGCTGCTATACATCTTGGAACAATTACTAGAGCTCATGCGCCAATTGAATTATCGGTACTTTCGTTTCTTGGTAACGATTCTAATGTTCATGAGAATATGATGCTGCCTAAATTGGATACATTTGTTTTGCTTACAAATGAAGGGCCTACCATGGACAAGAAAGATGAACCTTGGAGCAAGTTCAAGCATGGAGATGTTGGCATGCATAAGGGAACAAAACGGAGTTACAAGTGATGATTCCAGGACTTTGAAGCCACCCTAATGAGTGCATGAGGCCTTGGACGAAATATACAAGATGCCACTTCATAATATTCGTCCATAGGCTATTCTAGGTGCTCGTCACCTTATTATTGGGCCAGGCCCATGTAATTTCGAAATACTTAAGTATAGGCTGTTTTAGAGTCCGTATGTGTGGGGAAACAAGAGTTAGGGTTGATTTGGACCCCTCCACCAAGGGCCACGAAATTCCCCCTCTTCCTCCATATATACAGCCCTTAGGGCCCGTTTAGACCTTGGATTTTGTTTAGATTAAAAGTTCGCCATAGCTGCAACTTCAGCGTGCCGTTTGTGTTCAACGACCGGACAAAGGCGTCACAGAACCCCACCTTGATCAATAAAGCTTTCATCTTATATTCGCAATATCCAGATTGCAATCTCAGTTTCTTGCTTGTTCTTCGTTTGCTCGCAGGAAGCAGGCCCTCGTGGTCGGTTGATCGTGCTCGGCGTGGTCAATAACCCTCGGAAGTTGGTTTAGCGATTGCTAAGGCGCGACGTCTCGCACGTTCGTAGTCGGATCGTCAAGGTCGACTCCCACAGAAACGATAGCCACCATCTCATCGAAACATCGGGACACCTTTGGGCAGAACCCTAGGTTGACGATCTTTCACGCTTGGAGAGAATCCCTCGAGGAACACGAAGAACGGCGGAAGAACACGAGGGAAAACACGGGAGAACGAGAGAGATCACTCAACCGACAAGAAAACGATCACACAAGTGCTAGATTATCAAACACATAGAGTGGCACAAGATTCAAGGACAACAAAGGGTAGGATACAAGGGTAGCCGTTCTTCTCCGAGAGGAGGTCTTGAGGGTCCACCCTAGGAGGGGTCTTGAATCCGCTTGGGGATCTTCTCCGTAGAGGTCCTGATCTCGAAGGAGAAGTAGCCAAGTGGATGAGCAAAGGCTCTCACACGAAATATGAGCAAATCCAAAGCTAACCCTAGAAAGGATGAGGGAAGGTCTATTTATAGTCTAGGACCTCCAAGGGGTAAGTTGGGGCGAAAAGAGTACATGGGCCTCGGCCCGATCTGCTACTGCACGAGCAGGCGGTGGTAGTACCGTTGCTTCATGGCGGTAGTACCGCTTTCAGCGGTATAATGCACGCTTGGTGGTGATACCGCCTGCTCTGCCTGCTTCGATTCTGGAGTGTGTCGGGTTTTGCGAAGTAGGCGCGGATGGAGAGCGGTAGTACCGCTTGGCTCGGCTCAGCGGTAATCTTGCTTGGCTTGAGCGGTAGTACTGCTTTCGCATGGGCGATAATACCGCTTGGCTTGAGCGGTAGTACCGCTCCCTCTGAACTCTGCAGCTCCTTCTCTTGCTCTTGGTGTCCCTCTTGGGCTGCAGCTTCTCCTAGGTTGGTTCCTTGGTACCTAAGCATGCACAACATTCAGATTGAGGTAGTAGCCATGTCTCGAGAGGGTCATATGATATTTCATGAAGGAGAGAAGTCACCTCGGTCTCGAGAGCTCAAGCTCGTGCTCTAGTCATGGGTCCTCTTGGCTCTTGATGAGGCGGTTGTGGATGCATGGGGATGATCGTGGGATGCTCCGCATCATCTCCCCCTTGGGAGAGATCCGACCTCGGATCAAAAGCTTCATCTCCATGGAAAGGTGCGAGGTCCTTGGCGTTGAAGATGTCGCTCACGTTGTACTTGTCACGAGGTATGTCGATCTTGTAGCGTTGTCGTTGTGGCGTGCTAGTACCTTGAAAGGTCCATCGGCTCGAGGAGGAGTTTGGACTTGCGTTCTTTGGGGAAGCGGTCCTTGCGAAGGTGTAGCCACACTAGATCACCAATGTTGAAGACGATGGGTTGCTTGTTGGCGTTGAGCTTGTTTGCTTGGCGTTGTACTTGGCGCTCGATGGTGTGCCTTGTATCTGCGTGCATCTTCTTGATGTAGCTTGCTCGTTCATTTGCATCCATGTTGGTGCGCTCTTGGAGAGGAAGTGGTAGAATGTCCAATGGGGACAACGGGTTGAAACCGTAGACGACCTCGAAGGGGGACTTGCCGGTAGTTGAATGTCTTGCACGATTGTAGGCGTACTCGGCGATGGGTAGACATGCTTCCCACTCCTTGATGTTCTTCTTGATCAAGACACGAAGTAGAGTGGATAGTGTGCGGTTCGTCACCTCCGTTTGGCCGTCGGTTTGAGGATGGTATGCGAGGAGAACAAGAGCTTGATTCGAGCTTGGCACATAGGGTCTTCAAAAGTAACTCAAGAACTTGGCGTCACGATCGGAGACGATTGTCTTTGATACGCCATGGAGTCGCAAGATTTCCCTACAAAGAGATTTGCAACATGTGAAGCATCGTCTATCTTGTTGCAAGGAATGAAATGTGCCATTTTAGAAAATCTATCCACAACAACAAAGACGGAATCCTTGCCATTTTGAGTCCTAGGCAAACCAAGTACAAAATCCATACTAATGTCTTCCCATGGTTGATATGGAATAGGAAGAGGCATATAAAGACCATGAGATTGAGCTTTAGACTTAGCTTTGCGACATGTGTAGCATCTGTTGGTGAAGCGTGAGGCGTCATGAACATCTTGGGCCAAAAGTAGTTGTTGGAGAGTGCGGCGAATGTCTTGTCGCGTCCAAAGTGTCCCATGAGGCCGCCTCCATGAGCCTCTTGCAAAAGGAGCAAGCGAAGAGAAGACTAGGGAATGCAATGTTTGTTAGCTCTCATAAGGTAACCATCCTTGATGTAATATTGTTCCCAAGGCGTGTCGTCAAACACTTAGCATAAGGAGAAGCAAAAGATGGATCATGCTCATACAAGTCTTTTATATGCTCAAAACCAATAACATTCAACTCAAGTTGAGTGACAAGCATGTTTATGCGTGAAAGCGCGTCGGCAACTACATTTTCTTTACCCTTAATGTACTTGATCACATAAGGAAAAGATTCAATGAATTCACTCCATTTGGCATGGCGCTTGTTCAATTTAGTTTGACCTTTGAGGTACTTAAGCGTTTCATGATCGGTATGGATGACAAACTCATGCGGTCTAAGGTAATGTTCCCAAACATGTAGCACACGCACTAAAGCATACAATTCTTTGTCATAGATGGGATAATTAAGTTGAGCACGGAGAGTTTTTCACTAAAATATGCAATGGCTCGTTTTTCTTGCATTAAAACTCCGCCAATTCGGTACCACTTGCATCACAATGAACCTCAAAAGTTTTGTCAAAATTGGGCAAAGCAAGAATCGGACATGAGTAAGCAAAGACTTGAGCTCATCAAAAGCGGTTGATTGCAAAGTTCCCCAAACAAAGGGAGTATTCTTCTTGCTCAAAGCATGCAAAGGAGCGGCAATTGTGCTAAAATCTTTCACAAGCGACGATAGAAACCCACAAGACCAAGAAAACTTCGCACTTGTTGCAAATTGGTGGGTTGGGGCCAAGTTTTGATTGCTTCAATTTTAGATTCATCAACATGGACACCCTTTGAAGAAACAACAAAACCCAAGAAAACCACTTTGTCGACTCCAAAAGTGCATTTTTCAAATTTGCATAAAGGCTTTCCTTGCGAAGAGTTTGCAACACAGATTTTACATGATTGAAGTGCTCTTTCATGGTTTTGCTAAACACAAGAATATCATCAAAGTAAACCACAACAAAGACTCCAATATAAGGAATGAAGCACATGATGCATAAGGCGCACAAAAGTCTTGGAGCTTCCGAAAGACCCATAGGCATCACTAACCACTCATATAAACCAAATTTGGTTTTGAAAGCAGTTTTCCATTCATCACCCTCTTGTATGCGTATTTGATAATAGCCACTTTTAAGATCAATTTTGAGAAAAGTTGGCTCCACTAAGTTCATCAAGCATGTCATCTAAGCGAGGAATGGGATGCCTATATCGAGCAGTAATAGCATTGATAGGTTTACAATCGAACACAAGCGGAAACTTCCATCGGGCTTAGGCACAAGAATAACCGGAGCGGCACAAGGGCTTAGGCTTTCACGTACATGACCGTTGTCGATGAGTTGTTGTACTTGCCGTTGAATCTCCTTGGTTTCTTCGGATTGACTCGGTATGGAGCTTTGTTTGGTAGCGGCTCTCCGGGATGAGGTCGATTCGATGCTCAATGCCTCGAAGAGGAGGTAGACCGGAGGTAGCTCATCGGGAAAACATCTTGAAATTCCTGCAAAGAGATTGAAACACCATAGGTAGCTCGTGAATGGTGTTAGTTTTTGGTTCTCCATCCTTGCACACAAGGACAAAGTGCATCACACTCGATGGGTGCTCACACACTTCTCTCATCTCACTTTTGGTGGCAAATAGAATGAGGTTTTTCTCTCTAGGCGAAGAGTCTCTCAAATTTGGCTTGTGGCTCTCACTCACTTTTGGGTGGATCACTTTCTCACTCTTTTCTCTATGATGTGTGGCTTGCTTGTCGGCTATCACTTGACTAGGAGACATAGGTCGTAGCACATACTCCTTCCCTTTCATCTTGAAGCTATAGTGATTGGTTCGCCCATTGTGGATGACACCACGGTCGAATTGCCATGGTCGACCAAGAAGGAGGTGGCAAACGGTCATTGGGACCACATCACACTCCAAAGTGTCTTCATAAGCACCAATTTTGAAGGAGACTTGGACCGTATGCTCGACTCGTATAGTCTTGAGTCACTTAGCCATTGAACCTTGTAGGGGTGTGGGTGCTTCCTCTTGACCAATTGTAGCTTGGAGCATAGTTCTTCACTTGCCAAGTTGTGGCAACTACCTCCATCGATGATGACCTTGATGGACCGTCCATTGATGCGGCTTTTGTGTGGAAGATGTGGCATCGTTGGTCTTCTTCTTGTTGATGTTGAAGAGTCAAGACCTTGGAGACAACGAGGCGGGGCTCGAATCCTCATCACAAAAGACTTGATCATCTTCATCTTCATTCACTTGCGGTGCATGGCCACTTGCTCAAGGGCTTCCATTTCCTCTTCACTCATAGAGTCATATGTGCCATCGTCGTTGAGGATCATGGTGCGCTTGTTGGTGCATTCAGATGACTTGTGGCCTCGGCCGCCGCAAGTGAAACACTTGAAGGAGCTTGTCTTGATGGTCTCATCGGTCGGAGTAGAGGATGAAGCACGCGGCTTGAGGTTGCTTGTAGTAGGAGGAGGACGACTTGAACTTGTCGATGTCTTCTTGTAACTTGACTTGTCGCGTTTCTTGAAGGAAGCTTGGTTGGTGTAGATGTTGGAGGAGTCGTTGAAGCTTGATTGTTGGGGAAGCCGTGGGTCTTGGATGAGTACTTGGCGTGTTGAAGTCATCTTGCACTTGGCGTTCGCCTTTGTAGCTTGATGCACGAGCTCAATGAGGGATGAGTATGGTTGGAAGTCGGCGATCTTCTTGATGGGATGATTGAGTCCGTTCAAGAAGCGTGCCATAGTTTGCTCATCATCTTCCTTGACATTGGCTCGAATCATGGCTATCTCCATGTCCTTGTAGTATTCTTCAACGCTCTTTGTTCCTTGCTTGAGTAGTTGGAGTTTCTTGAAGAGGTCGCGGTTGTAGTAGGTTGGCACAAAGCGTGCTCGCATGACATCCTTCATTTGAGCCCAAGTGGTGATTGGAGGTTCACCTCTTGCTTGTCGTCGCTCAATGATTTGTTCCCACCATATGAGCACATAATCTTGGAACTCAAGTGATGCCATAGCGATTTTCTTCGCTTCATCGTAGTTGTGCAAGCGGAAGATTTTGTCAACCTTCAATGCCCATGAGAGGTAGTCTTGGGGTCATTGCTTCCATTGAACTTTGGCATGGTGAATTTTAGCTTGCCGTGGCGTTGCTCTTCATTGTGTTGTTGGCGATGTTGATGATGGCGTCCTTGGCGTGGATTATGTCGTCTTCATGTTGCTCTTGGCGCGGAGGAAGACCATGATCAACTTGCTCTTGTTGAATTTGATGTTGAGGTGGAGCTTGGCGAGCTTGTGGAGGAGCTTGAGGAACTTGACGTTGTACATGAGGTTGGTAGTTCCTCTCTTGGATTTCTTCTCGAAGGGCTTCCTCTTGATTGCGCCGTTCGCGATGGCGGTTGGCGAAGGATCTACTTGATTCTTGAAGGGCACGTTGCGCCTCAAGAGCTTGCGCTTCACGTTGTTGTTGTTGAAGGCGTTGAGCCTTGGCGTCTTGTTCGCCTTGGTGACGGCGTGCTCTTTCTTCCTCTTGTTGGCGGCGAAGGCGTTGTCGTTCTTGAAGCTTGAGCAAAAGCCTCTTGGTTTGATTGAGGACGAGGAACTTGATCATCAACTTGCTCTTGTGAATGCTTGTCATGTAGCGGGTTGCGAGATGCATAGCGGTCTTGGCGCCGCTGCTCGTCGAAGAGTGTTCGATGACGGTGTACTTGAGTCGTAGAATGTGTCGTCGGAATGTCGACTCAAGCGGCTCCGTCTTGATGATGAAGAAGTGGAATGATGCCGCTTTCTCATCAGCGCGGATCTCGTCCATTCTTGCATCATTCTCTTCCTTGTGAGCCTCGAACTTGTTGTCGAAGTAGTCTCTTGTACGTTGCTCGGAGAGTCGCAAGTCGGTGGCTAGGTTGTCGATCTGATCGCTCATTGCTTGTTGTTCTTGGTGCAACGCTCGTTGTGCACCAAAGAGGTGGCTCTTGGTGACGTGTGAGGACATGTCGTCGTCTTTCTCGATGAAGAGTGGGTTGGTAGAAGAACTTGGCCTATCCATCATTCCAAACAAGATGTGAGTGGTAGAGCGGAAAGAACTTATACCAATGTACCTTTGACCGATGTTGAAAATGAATCAAGTTCACTCAAATGCGGACAATGAAATAGCACTCTTGGTACCGATTCTTGTCGGTTCTCACACCTACACAAATAAAAGCTTATGGTGGAGCTCGGTTAGGATGGTGGCACAAAATTTGATGCAATTGTAAGTGAGACTCAATAAAGTTGAAAAAGATTAGCAAATTCGCAAATGTAACAAGTAGACCAAGCAAGTAGTGGTACACGAAACACACACGCAAATAGATAAGTGGGATTGTGCAAACCAAAAGTGAGCCAAAATGTGGAAACCACGAGAATGCTCTTGTTGCACAATACTAGAGAGACGCTAGCACGATTGCACAAAAGGCGGATCGCGAACTTGTGCACAACCTATTAGGCAAAAATGCAACGATCTCTATCCCAAGTATGCTATATGTATGATATTTGATTGCAATGATCCAAGATGATCGGATATGACAATCTTAATGTTGTATGATGCTATGGTTCTTGCTTATAAGCTCTTTGCTTATCTTTCCTCTTTGCTTAAAAGCTTGGGTGGCTCTTTCACTTTTGAGCTCTTTTCTTATGCAAACTTCATGAACCAAGATAGCAATTGTGTATGCTATGACAACATTGTGACACACAAGTTGATCTCAAGATATGCACCACTTTGGTATGCTATGTATGCTATGGAGTATGATCACTAAAGTGCACAAGTCACGTTGCGGCAATACTCGATGGCTAGTCTCGATGGGTAAGCAGCATAAAAGTAAGGCTATGTGGTTATCAATGCAATTGCGAGAGATGACAAAGATGTCGTCGAGGTTACCGTCCTTGACGATGATGAGTCCTTGCCAAGATGAGCGGTGGTGATGTTGACGTCGAACCGTACCTATATAGCGAAACACAATAGGACACGGAACCACAACTCAAATTCTCAAAGACCAAAAGCGAAAATGTGGTAGCGGAAAGTGGAGGTGGTATAGCGGATGATGTGGTTTAAGCCCTAGGCAAAGATGCCGATGTTAGGAAAATTTGATGGTGTCAAAAGGTGGTGAAACCAAGGTGAGGACTTGAACACGTCGATAGCTTCAAAGCGAGCCAAAGAACACTCAAATCGGAGTTTGGAGTGAAAAGTTATGATGAAAATGGTGAAAGTTGGAAGGCTGAATCGGCCAGGCGGTAGTACCATTTGGAGAGGGCGGTAGTACCGCTCGTGTCGGGATTTTCGACTATTTCGGCTGAGCGGGGCTGGCGGAAGTGCCGTGCTCAGCGGTAGTACCGCTAGGAGGCGGTAGTACCGCTCACAGTGATAATATTGCTAGGAGGCGGTAGTACCGCTCGTGTCGGGATTTTCTCGATTGTTCAAGCGGTTCTTGCGATTTTGGGGCGAAATGGGTGATTGCGGGTCAAAATTCGATGGATTTTGTGGATGGAAAGAGGTGAAACTTGGGAGATGCTAGATCGACTCGAAACCAAGCAAATCCACGGATCAAAATCAACAAAATTTCATCACACTAACAAATCACAAAAAATTTGGGGCTATTTTTGTGGGAATTTTCGAATTAGGACAAAAACAACAAAATCAAGCTAGAAAAAGAGGGTAGGGGCTCCAATAACGTGATCAACGTGGCTCATGATACCATGATGATGTAGGGCAGAACCCTAGGTTGGCGATCTTTCACGCTTGGAGAGAATCCCTCGAGGAACACGAAGAACGAGCGGAAGAACACGAGGAAAACACGGGAGAACGAGAGAGATCACTCAACCGACAAGAAAACGATCACACAAGTGCTAGATTATCAAACACATAGAGTGGCACAAGATTCAAGGACAACAAAGGGTAGGATACAAGGGTAGCCGTTCTTCTCGAGAGGAGGTCTTGAGGGTCCACCCTAGGAGGGGTCTTGAATCCGCTTGGGGATCTTCTCCGTAGAGGTCCTGATCTCGAAGGAGAAGTAGCCAAGTGGATGAGCAAAGGCTCTCACACGAAATATGAGAAAATCCAAAGCTAACCCTAGAAAGGATGAGGGGAAGGTCTATTTATAGTCTAGGACCTCCAAGGGGTAAGTTGGGGGCGAAAAGAGTACATGGGCCTCGGCCCGACACGCTACGCAGTGCAGGGCGGTAGTACCGTTGCTTCATGGCGGTAGTACCGCTTTCAGTGATAATACCGCTTGGTGGTGAGTAGTACCGCTCTGACGCCTGCTCGATTCTGGAGTGTGTCGGGTTTTGCGGAAGTAGGCGGATGGAGAGCGGTAGTACCGCTTGGCTCGGCTCAGCGGTAGTACTGCTGGCTTGAGCGGTAGTACTGCTTCATTGGCGATAATACCGCTTGGCTTGAGCGGTAGTACCGCTCCCTCTGACTCTGCAGCTCCTTCTCTTGCTCTTGGTGTCCCTCTTGGGCTGCAGCTTCTCCTAGGTTGGTTCCTTGGTACCTAAGCATGCACAACATTCGGTGAGGTAGTAGCCATGTCTCGAGAGGGTCATATGATATTTCAAGAAGGAGAGAAGTCACCTCGGTCTCGAGAGCTCGAGCTCGTGCTCTAGTCATGGGTCCTCTTGGCTCTTGATGAGACGGTTGTGGATGCATGGGGATGATCGTGGGATGCTCCGCATCACCGGATGTCCGGGCTGGGGCCGGATGTCCGGGGCCTGTAACATCTGGCTCTTCTTCCTTCTCCTCTTCCATGCTTCCGCGCATGCTTGGCCTTGGTCCTTGGGCTCTCCATGGTCTCCTCGGGTGTACCTGAGTATGCACAAGTTCCGCGCTTGAAGTAGCATCCATGTCTTACATGCGGAAAGGGAAGATTCGGAAAGGAGCGAGTTCACCTTAGGTCCAATGGCGCATAGTCGAGGTCTCATCTTATGTATCCTTTGGGGCTTGGAGAGTAGATGGAGTGTACATGGGGATGAGCGTGGGATGCTCCGCATCATTAGCGGAAATGCAAAACCTATCATTCGTGTGGTAAGATACCCAACAAGTGTATGCATCATGCTCATCATAAGAAAGGACAAGGGAATTTGGCATGGTATGTAAGCATGTGATGCGATAACAACCAAATACAAGAGGCTCAATCAAGCAAGCATGCATCACAAGTATAGTGTCCAAGTCTCCAAGGTCATTAAGCATAGAGGCAACTATAGGAGGCAAGCGACAATACACAAGATATATCATGTGAGAGGCATGAACATATATGTCATCAACCCAAGAAAGCAAGTGATAGTGGAACATGGGTGATGCAATATAGCTAGCAATCATAGAGATCAAGTCAAGCAAGCTAGTAGTGCGAAGATGCAACGTACTAGAAGGAATCATGGCAAGCATGTCATGTGTGCAAATATGGGCATGAATAATTCACATGGCATAGCACAAACATGAAAGCAAGATATGAGAAAATTATCATCAATGTATTGGCGAGAGACCATATGTAAATAGCAATGGGACATCATGACTCTCCCAACACAACAATCAACAATAGCATGGGGCACATGATAAACATGGCAATAGTAACAAGGATCTCCACCAAGCATGCAAATACACAGAGAAGTAGCATAATGGTGAATCATGGGTATATGCAAGCAAGGGTCACAATTGCATGGCAAAGGCATAGAAGCAAGCATAGCATGCAATGTGAACACGGTAGAATGAGCATAAGGTGACAAGTGGTAAATAGCCCATAGCCGTGTGAGAGCCAAGTAGAAGAGATGCGCGTAGTCCTTGCGCGAAGGGAGCGATGGTAAGGATAGTCCACGGGATCCCAAAGCATCGTTGCTCTCAAGAGCTCGTTTCGTCAACTCTTGGGATTGAGAAGTTGACGAGTATACATGAGTACCTACACAAAACAAAGACAAATGAAAAATTGTGTGTGCATGGTATATGTACACATCATCCATCATGATCTTGCACATGCATGTGTCGGTTAGCACAAAATATCCAATGCTCAAATAAATGAGATGCGTGATATAGAAACATGTCATCCATCATGATAGGTTTGTTATTATGTATGGCATAATGGAGACTCAAATTGTGTAATGCATCATGAGCAATATCTAGAGCATTGTTATTCATGGAATGCATATGGCGCAAGCAATCATGGAAATCATGCAAAGGATGGGATGAATCAAAATCTCCAAACATGTATGAGGAAACTATGGGGGTCTCCTCATGAGCAAGAGTAGAAACATCACGTGGAGAATATTGAAAACATCCACAACAATGCATATTTGGAACAATGTGATCATGGCATGGAATAGTAGATGAATTGCATAAATCATGTAAAGGAAGCATGGCAATATCATCACAAGAGAAGCAAAGGCCAATGACCATCATCTCGTCATCTATGCCATCAGTGCAAATGGGATTGATTTTAATGGGGCAAGCATAGTTACTATGTTGAGATTGAAATGAGGCAATATGGGAGATCTCACTCATAGCATATGACAAGGTCAATGGATTGTCAAACATGAAGTGACCAATAGAATTTTCACAAGATGTCCTATGGAGCATAGCATCACAACTAGGCAACTCAACATGCTCATCATCATATTCATCATAAATAGGTAAGTCAAGGCATGAAGAAGTTTCACTAGCATGAAGCATGGTAATAGGTGTGTCAACATCATGGGAGCAATCGAAGTCAAGAGAGTCCACTAGTGGGACAAGAGAAGCACCATCACCTATGTTACCTTTGGAGCGTCGCTCATGTGTTGTAGGTGAGGTGTCGAAGATCCACTCGTTGTCATCTTCATCTTGATGGAACCATGTGGGGGGTGTATCATCGTCCACCATGGCCATCGTCGTCTCCAATGTAGGGATGGACTCGTCGAGGATAGGCATGTCGTCATGTAGGAGACCTAGCACCAAAGAAGAAAACACACTAGGAGTAGAGGTTAAGTCGTTAGAAATCATAGTGGCCTCATGTGCCGTGTCAACTACCTCACTCACTAAGTGTTGTGGCTCACTCACTCCCTCAAGGATGCTCTCACTCGTATGGTGGGTGGAGTCACTCAAATGGTGCTCAACCTCACATAGGATGTGTGGCATGCTCTCATGTGTGGGGCTAGTGGTGGTCACACTCATCCTCTCATAGGAAATGCTCTCAATGTCACGTATGGTGGAGTCACTCATGTCACTCATGGGGTGGTGGCTCTCCTCACAAGGCAATTGGGGCATCTCGACATATGTGGGTGCCGGAGAGATGTAGGTGCAAATGTCTCCATGCGCGGTCGCGTAGCTTGACTCGGAGTATGAGTCCAATGTGGGCGTCGTCTTCATGTTGTGGAAGAGGTTCGCGCTCGTCGCCGTGGTCGAAGGGGATGGCCCTTGCTCGACCGTCTTGTCACCGTCTTGGTGTTGGAGGCCCATATGATGTGGCACCTCATAGCTCGTCTCCATGACCGAAGGGAGTTTCCCATGCTCGGCCATCTTCCTTGAGGGGCTTCCGAAGATGGAAGTGTCGCCCTCGCTCGTAGGTGGTCACCTTGGACTTGAAGAAGTTGTTGTAGGCGTACACATGGGAAGTAGGCGAAGATGCCGTACGTCCAAAGGCGAAGATGCCTTTATTGCACTTGGCGAAGATGCCGAAGTGGTTGTTGTAGCTGTAGCGCCGTCTTGGTGGTGCTTGTCTCGCGGTCTTCTCTTGTGCTTATGAAGCTTCGACTTGGCGTGAAGTAGGGCTTGTTGGGACTTGTGCATTTGCGCTTGTGGAGCATCTTCATGATGATGATGTCGTTGTCATGCTTGAGCTCCTTGGCATTCCTCGTCGTCGTGCACATGATGCTTGGAGGTGACTTGCCCTTCATGACGATGTTGATCACGAACGTGATGGTGGTCGCCATGTAGATGTGGACGAGGACGATTTGCACTTGCGTCGTTTCCGCGCTCGAAGACTTGTGGCTTGAATGTCGCCGCCTTGAAGATGACGAAGGGGAAGTAGACTTGATCAAGGCTCTAATCTCCTCCATCCTTGCATCTTGCTCCTCTTTATGTGCGGCAAGCTTCTTGTCGATGTAGTCCCTTCTCCTTGCTTCAGAGTGATGAATGTCGATGGAGATGTTCTTGATGCGCTCTCGCAATCTTGATTGTGTGCCTTGCACTTGTCGTTGTAGATCGAAGATTGACGCTTTGGTGATGTAGTTGTTCACGCCGTCGTTGTTGTCGAAGACCGGAGATGAAATGCCTTGCCTATCCATCACAAGACTCGAGCAAATATGAGTGGGAGAAAGAGAAGAACTTATACCAATGTACCTTGACCGATGTTGAAAATGAATCAAGTTCACTCAAATGCGGATAATGAAATAGCACTATTGGTACCAATCCTTGTCGGTACTCACACCTACACAAGTAAAGCTTATGGAGGAGCTCGGTGAGGATAGTGGCACAAAAATTTAATGCAAAATGTTAGCAAGAATCAATAATGTTGAAAGAGATTCACAAATTCGCAAGTGAAACAAATGGACCAATAGCAATGGCACACGGAAACACACACACGGATAGATAAATGGGGTCGTGCAACCAAGGAATGAGCACAAAATGTGGAATCCACGGAAAACGCTCGTGTTGCACAACTCAAGAGAGACGCTAGCACGATTGCTCAATAGGCGGATACGACACTTGTGCACAACCTATAAGATGCAAAATGGATAAACTTCTATCCCAAGTTTGCTATGTATGTATGGTTCCCGGTGTTTCTCTCAAGATGATCCAAGATGATCGGATATGACAATCTTATATGCAATATGGTATGATGCTATGGCACTTGCTTACAAGCTTCTTTGCTCTCTTTCTTTTGCTTAAAAGCTTTATTTCTTCTTTTTTTTTCTATGGCCACTTTGCACAATGCACAAACCAAGATAGCAATTGTGTATATGCGGGAAGAAACTTGAGACATAATGGATGATATGATACCAATATGATATGGTATGGTATGTAATGGAAGGTATGATCACTAATGTGCACAAGTAACTTTGCCGGCAATACTCAAATGGCTAGTCTCGATAGGCAAGTAACACAAAAGTAAGGCTAGGGGTTAACAATGCAGTGGCAAGGGGAATATACATTGGAGGGATACCACGATACCAAGATGATATGGGGGTTACCGTCTGGCGATGATGAGTAGCGGTGATGCGGAGCATCCCACGTTCATCACCATGTACACTCCGACTACTCTCCAAACCCCAAGTGGACATATGACGAGACCTCGAATATACGCCATTGGACACAAGGTGAACTTGCTCCTCTCCGAACCTTCACTTTCCACATGTGAGACATGGTTACTACCTCAAATATGTGTGCTATGCGACCAGAACAAAGAGGAAGACCATGGGCGAGCTAGCGAGGACGCCAAGTACAAGGACCAAGAGAAGGAGCTGCCAAGAAGCTCCAGCGGAGCGGACGTCCGGACGACACCGGACGACCGCCTCTCCACAATGAAGCGGACGTCCGGCCCTTGGCGACGACGGCCGGCGCTGAACCTAGCCAACGCAGCCCCAATGACGAGCGGACGTCCAGCCCGCACGGACGACCGTAATACTCTCCCATGACGCGACGATCGCCCCACCGGACGGCCGGTGCCACAACACCGAGCGAATTAGCGGAAGTCCGGAGACTAGCGACGTCCGGGCGCCCACGAAACCACCGGACGACCGGCCCCAGCCGGACGTCCGGTACTGTCTGCGCAAGATGTGTTCGGCCCGAGGCCCATGTATCCTCTCTCTCACTTACCCCTTCGTGGACATAGACTATATATACTCCCCCACCTCCTCCTAGCTAGGGTTAGCGTTGATTTAGCTCATTGTTAGATAGAGCTTCGCTCATCCATACCGGATCTACTCCACGAGAGAGACCGCGGGCCCTCTTCGAGAAGATCCACCTTGGATTCAAGACCCCTCTTGGGTGGCCCCATCAAGACCTCCTCACGGAGAAGAACGGCTACCCTTTGTATCGTCCTTTGTTGACCTTGAATCATGTATCTCCCTTTGTGTTCATCGATCTAGCACATGTGTGATTGATCTTGTTGGTTTGAGTGATTCTCTTGTGTTTTCCCCGTGATTTCCCTCGTGTTCTTCCGCTCGTTCTTCGTGTTCCTAGTAGGGATCCTCTCCAAACGTGAAAGATCGTCCACATAGGGTTCCGCCCTACATCATCTTGGATCAGAGCCACGTTGATCACGTTTTGGAGCCCCTACCCCGTGTTTTCTAGCTTGATTTTGTTGTGTTCTTCCCCAATTTCGAAAATCCCCAACAAAAAATAGCCCCAATTTTTTTTGTGATTTGTTGGTTAGATGAAGTTTTGTTGATTTTGATCCATGGATTTGCTTGGTTTCGAGTGGATCTAGCATTTCCCCAAGTTTCCCCATCTTTCATCCACGAAATCTCCTCAATTTTGACCCCAAAATCCCAAAATTCCGCTCAAAATCGTGCCCCGGATCTCGCATCTCGCGTTGACCCCGACCCACCGGACGACCGACGTTTTACGGACGTCCGGAGCCCCTAGAATGACCGGACGTCCGTCATCTACCGGACGACCGGAAACCCTATCCCGATCTGAAATAGCAGATTTCCGACCCGACGGGACGTCCGGCCACCGGACATCCGTCCATTAGCGGACGTCCGCTACCTGTAGATATCACTTTCGGCTGATTTTTGTTTTGTCCATAACTAATTCATCCGAACTTCGATTTTGATGTTCTTTAGCTCGTTTTGAAGCTATTAACATCCCCCTTCCAACAAAAATACCACCAACACAATTTGACTCCTTCAAAGTTTTGAAAATTTGGCAAGTTTGCCTAGGCCCTCCACCATATCATCCGCATAGCCATCACCGACTTCCGCAACCTAACCCATTTTGTTCACCATAGCATTAGTGGTTGCTTGAGCAGTGCTTCGAGTCTCCTAAGGTGTTTCGGCTACTTAGGGACGATTGCTTCTTCTTCAACCACCACCACCACTTCCGCATTGGCTTACCCACCATACACTTCCACCCCAACTTAACCCAATTTTGCTTGAGTTGTGGCTTGTGTCTCCTAAGGTGTTTCAGCTACTTAGGGACGACAACTTCAACTACGACGCGTGTATAGCCCATCATTCCACTTCCACATTGCCAAGTGCAAACCACCAGCACATTTCCGCTACCACCATTTGACATTTGTCATTTGAGATTTTGAGTTCGCGGTTTTTCCGATTCCTAAGGTGTTTCGGCTACTTAGGGATGAGTCTCCATCATCTTGGTATCTACATCAAGAACACCGCCACTCATCATCGCGAAGGACGGTAACCTCGACGACACCATTGTATATTCCCCTTGCAATTGCATTGTTAACCCCTAGCCCATTTTGCGTCACTTGCCTATCGAGACTAGCCATTTGAGTATTGTCGGGCCACGTTACTTGTGCACATTAGTGATCTACACCACCCATTGCATACATACCATATCATTTTGGTATCATATCATCTCTTGTGTCAAAAAGATTGTTCCCACATATACACAATTGCTATCTTGGTTTGTGCATTGTGCAAAAGTGGCCATAGAAAAAAAAAGCTTTTAAGCAAAGAGAAAGAGCAAAGAGCTTGTAAGCAATAGCCATAGCATCAAATATATCATATGATATCATACTTGATCATCTTGGATCATTGTGTGAGAAACACCGGGAACCATACATACATAGCATACTTGGGATAGAGAGTTTATCCATTTTGCATCTTATAGGTTGTGCACAAGTGTCGTATCCGCCTATTGAGCAATCGTGCTAGCGTCTCTCTTGAGTTGTGCAACACGAGCGTTTTGGTGGATTCCACATTTTGAGCTCATTCCTTGGTTGCACGGCCCCATTTATCTATCCGTGTGTGTGTTTCCGTGTGCCACATTTGCTATTGGTCTACTTGTTTCGCTTGCGAATTTGTGAATATCTTTCAACATTATTGACTCTTGCTAACATTTTGCATCAAATTTTTGTGCCACTATCCTCACCGAGCTCTACCATAAGCTTTACTATCAAATTTTTGTGCCAAAATCCCCACCAAGCTCCACCATAAGCCTTATTTGTGTAGGTGTGAGAAACCGACAAGAATTGGTACCAATTGTGCTATTTCCTTATTACACATGGAGTGATCATTGATCCATTTTCAACATCGGTCAAGGTACATTTGGTATAAGTTCTTCTCTTAATCCCACTCATATTTGCTCGAGTCTTGTGATGGATAGGCAAGGCATTTCATCTCCGGTCTTCGACAACAATGACGGCGTGAACAACTACATCACCAAAGCGTCTATCTTCGATCTACAACGACAAGTGCAAGGCGCACAATCAAGATTGCGAGAGCGCATCGAGAACATCTCCATCGACATTCGTCACTCCGAAGCAAGGAGAAGGGACTACATCGACAAGAAGCTTGCCGCACATAAAGAGGAGCAAGATGCAAGGATGGAGGAGATTAGAGCTTTGATCAAGTCTTCTTCCCCTTCGTCATCTTCAAGGCGGCGACATTCAAGCCACAAGTCTTCGGAGCGCGAAAAATATGCAAGTGCACATCGTCCTCGTCCACATCTACATGGAGACCACCATCACGTTCGTGATCCACATCGTCATGAAGGGCAAGTCACCTCCAAGCATCATGTGCACGACGACGACGAACGACATCTCCTACGAGCTCAAGCGCGACAACGACACCATCATTATGAAGATGCTCCACAAGCGCAAGTGCACAAGTCCCAACAAGCCCTACTTCACGCCAAGTCGACGCTTCATGAGCACAAAAGAAAACCGCGAGACGACCACCACCAAGACGGCGCTACGGCTACATCAACCACTTTGACATCTTCGCCAAGTGTTCTCAAGGCATCTTCGCCTTTGGACGTACGGCATCTTCGCCTACTTCCCACGTGTACGCCTACATCGACTTCATCAAGTCCAAGGCGACCACCTACGAGCGAGGACGACACTTCCATCTTCGGAAGCCCCTCAAGAAAGATGGCCGAGCATGGGACATTCCCTTCGGTCATGGAGAAGAGCTACGAGGTGCCACATCATATGGGCCTCCAACAACAAGACGGTGACAAGAAGGTCGAGCAAGGGCCATCCCCTTCGACCACGGCGATAGGAATTGAGCATGGAGACATTTGCACCTACATCTCTCCGACACCCACATATAAAGAGATGACCCAATTCCCATGTGAGGAGAGCCACCCCACCATGAGTGATATGAGTGACTCCTCCATATGTGACATTGAGAGCATTTCCTATGAGAGGATGAGTGTGACCACCACTAGCCCCACACATGAGAGCATGCCACACATCCTATGTGAGGTTGAGCGCCATTTGAGTGACTCCACCAACCATATGAGTGAGAGCATCCTTGAGGGAGTGAGTGAGCCACAACACTTAGTGAGTGAGGTAGTTGACACGGCATGTGAGGCCACCATGATTTCTAACGACTTAACCTCTACTCCTACTGTGTTTTCTTCTTTGGTGCTAGGTTTCCTACATGACGACACGCCTATCCTCGACGAGTCCATCCCTACAATGGGAAAAACGATGGCCATTGTGGACGATGATGCACCCCCCACATGGTTCCATCATGATGAAGATGACAATGACTTGTTCTTCGACACCTCACCTACAACACATGAGCGATGCTCCAAAGGTAAAATAGGTGATCGTGCTTCTCTTGTCCCACTAGTGGACTCTCTTGACATCGATTGCTACCATGATGTTGACCCACCTATTCCCATGCTTCATGCTAGTAAGACTTCTTCATGCCTTGACTTACCTATTTATGATGAATATGATGATGAGCATGTTGAGTTGCCTAGTTGTGATGCTATGCTCCATAGGATATTATGTGAAAATTCTTTTGGTCACATCATGTTTGACAATCCATTGAACTTGTCATATGCTATGAGTGAGATCTCTCATATTGCTTCCTTTCAATCTCAACATAGTAACTACGCATGCCCCATTAAAATAAATCCCATTTGCACTTATGGCATAGATGACGAGACGATGGTCATTGGCTTTTGTTTTTCATGTGATGATATTGCCATGCTTCCTTTACATGATTTGCGCAATTCATCTACTATGTCATGCCATGATCACATTGTTCCAAATATGCTTTGTTTTGAATGTTGTCAATATTCTCCATGTGATGTTTCCATTAATGCTCATGAGGAGACCCCCATAGTTTCCTCATACATATTAGGAGATTTTGATACATTCCATACTTTGCATGATTCCCATAATTGCGTGCACCATATGCTTCCCATGAATAACAATGCTCTACATATTTCTCATGATGCATTACACAATTTGAGTCTCCATTATGCTATACATAATAACAAACCTCTCATGATGGATGACATGTTTCTATATCACGCATCTCATTTATTTGAGCATTGGATATTTTGTGCTAACCGACACATGCACGTGCGCATCATGATGGATGATGTGTACATCTACCACGCACACACAATTTTCCCTTTGTCTTTGTTTTGTGTAGGTACTCACGTATACTCGTCAACTTCTCAATCCCATGAGTTGACGAAACGAGCTCTTGAGAGCAACGATGACTTGGGATCACGTGGACTTTCATTCCCACCATTCCTTTTGCGCAAGGACTACGCGCATCTCTTCTACTTGGCTCTCACGCGGCTATGGGCTATTTACCACTTGCCACCTTATGCTCATTTTACCGTGTTCACTTTGCATGTTATGCTTGCTTCTATGCCTTTGCCATGCACTTGTGACCCTTGCTTGCATCTACCCATGATTCACCATTATGCTACTCCTATGTGTATTTGCATGCTTGGTGGAGATCCTAGTAGCTATTGTCATGATTTCTTTGTGCCCCATGCTATTGATGCTTGTTGTGTTGGGAGAGTCATGATGATCCATTGCTATTTACATATGGCTCCTCGCCAATACATTCATGCTATTGTCCTCATATCTTGCTTTCATGTTTGTGCTATGTCATGTGATTTACTCATGCCCACTATTTGCACACATGACATGCTTGCCATGATTCCTTCTAGTATGTTGCATCTTCGCACTACTAGCTTGCTTGACTTGATCGCTATGATTGCTTGCTATGTTGCATCACCCATGTTCCACTATCACTTGCTTTCTTGGGTTGATGACATATATGTTCATGCCTCTCACATGATATATCTTGTTTATTGTCGCTTGCCTCCTATATTTGCCTCTATGCTTCATGATCTTGGAGACTTGGACACTTCACTTGTGATGCATACTTGTTTACTTGAGCCTATTGTATTTGGTTGTTATTTCATCATATGCCTCCATACTATGAAATGCTCCCTTGTACTTTCTTATGATGAGCATGATGCATACACTTGTTGGGTATCTTACCACACGAATGATAGGTTTTGCACTTCCGCCAACCTCATTTGTTTTTCCGAGTGTTTGTCATGTTCTTTCATTTTGAAGGATTCACAAGGCGGTAACATCACGAGACAACTTGCTTATGTGAAGGCATACAAGATGCGCAACTCCATCATCCTTGAGAACCTCCTAAAGGTGACCTCCTTCCCTTTGAGCCATCCTCAAATACGCATATTGTGATGAGGACATCAATACCATTGTTACACCCACAGTCCCTGCTGCTATACATACTGCACCAATTACTAGAGCTCGCGCACGCCAATTGAATTATCAGGTACTTTCGTTTCTTGGTAACGATTCCAATGTTCATGAGAATATGATGCTGCCTAAATTGGATACATTTGTTTTGCTTACAAATGAAGGGCCTACCATGGACAAGAAAGATGAACCTTGGAGCAAGTTCAAGCATGGAGATGTTGACATGCGCAAGGGGAACAAGAACGGAGTTACAAGTGATGATTCCAGGACTTTGAAGCCACCCTAATGAGTGCATGAGGCCTTGGACGAAATATACAAGATGCCACTTCATAATATTCGTCCATAGGCTATTCTAGGTGCTGCGTCACCTTATTATTGGGCCAGGCCCATGTAATTTCGAAATACTTAAGTATAGGCTGTTTTAGAGTCCGTATGTGTGGGAAACAAGAGTTAGGGTTGATTTGGACCCCTCCACCAAGGGCCACGAAATTCCCCCTCTTCCTCCATATATACAGCCCTTAGGGCACCGTTTAGACCTTGGGTTTTGTTTAGATTAAAATTTCGCCATAGCTGCAACTTCGCGTGCCGTTTGTGTTCAACGACCGGACAAAGCGTCCACAGAACCCCACCTTGATCAATAAAGCTTTCATCTTATGTTCGCAATATCCAGATTGCAATCTCAGTTTCTTGCTGTTCTTCGTTTGCTCGCGGGGAAAAAGACCCTCGTGGTCGTTGATCGTGCTCGGCGTGGTCAATAACCTCTCGGAGTTGGTTTAGCGATTGCTAAGGCGCGACGTCCTCGCAGACGTTCGTAGTCGGATCGTCAAAGTCGACTTCCTCCAAAGCGAAAACCAACATCTCATCGAAGATCGGGACCCTCGCCTCTATCAAGTGGTATCAGATTTCCGGTTTGCTCGGTGAGATTTTACAGTTTTCCGTAGTTTAGATCGAGTCATTCTTCATACCTATAGTCCACGAAAAAGCCACAAAAAATTAGGGTTAGTTCATCATATCCGAACCAATCGAGCCTTTGCATAATCTTTTTAGGGTTTTGCTTTGTTGAATTTGCGGTTGCATCGTCGTGTCTAGTTGCTGGTCTTAGCGTCTAGTCTTTTAGAGTTTCGAGTTACGGTCATAAGTTGTCACGCCGCCACCGCACCATCATCATCGCCTCGCCACCTACCATCACCGCTCCGAATCCGTATCCATATACCACCACCAATCCGTGTCCATATATCACCACCGATCCATATCCATATACTACCACCGCTACCACCACCGCTGCCATATACCACCACCATATATCCACCAGCAATCCGAGTTCCTTGCATATTAGGGTTGTTTTGAGATCCATCTAGTTTCCGATTCGTGTTTCCTTGCCGAGTAGGTTTGAAAAAAAAAGTCTGAAACCACCCTCCGTTTAGGCCCAAAATTTTCCGCGTACTTGTCAAAAAAATTTGGCTATCCTATTTTAGGTGTTTATAAGCGTATTGAGACAGTCACCGTTATAGAAAGTTTTTTGACCCGTTTCAGCTTTTGGGTCCGGGCGATCGAAAAAAAATTGGTCAAAAATTTCGTGCCCATCCCGTCGATCGACTGGGAAGAGTTTTGAGACACTCGCCATTATAGTGATTTTTAAAAAAAAAAAAAAGTAGCGCAAAAAAAAAGCAGCAAAAAAAAAAAGAGCGAAAAAAATTTCCAAAGTGTGCTTTTCCTTGTTTACGTGCAGTGGCGTGATTTTGTTAGTGTTCTAGGCTCGCGTCTCTAGCACGGTCTAGCCTAGGACCAACCACAGATCTGTCGTCGTTGGCGTTTATTCAACTTTGCATCTCTGAATTGATTATTGCTGACCCTTTTGCTACCATATTATAAGCCTTCCCAGCTCCACATACATCTACATCGTGCGTTTGACTCTCCCAGTAATCGCTCTATCCAAGCTTTGAGAGTTTTGACTACATCGGTTCTTGATCACCGCTTCTTCTTTGGTAAGAACTGGTAAGACTTTGAGATTTGCTTGACGGTTTGTGATCGTCCACCACACCACCACCACCACTTCCTAGTAGTCTGTCAATCATATTCTTGTGTGTTTCTATTGCTGCTAACCATGGCAGGATCACAAGCCGGCGTGGTCGATCGGGAGAACATGACAAACAAAGCGCTACATGATAAGTTTCAACAAATGATGAGTGGGCAGGTGGAAGATGTGCTAAATAGATTTGAAGAGGCCATGGAGAAGATAGATGGCATTGAGAAGGCGTTCGAAACAAAGCTCGATAACAAGTTTAATGAATTGCTCGCGCGTCTACCACCACCACCACCGGCGGCACATAACGCACCTCTACAACAACAAGGACTACCTCCACATCGCGAAACAGCCCTCCGCCGAGCTTCCGTGTCCCTCTTCACTGGCCAAGCTGCTTTGGTGCTGCTTTGTTGATACTACATGGCTCCTGCTGCTGCGGTGGGGAGGATGATTATGTGAGAGCTTACGAGGATGAGGTTGATCAACATCGAACTACATGCAACCACCAGCACCACAACCACCAGGTCGTCCACATGCAAATAATGGCAATGTTCGGCTCCCCTTGAGTGCGAGATCATGACCATCTCCCTAAACTGAAATTGAATATTCCACCATTTGAGGGTAGATATGTTCCTGATATATATCTTACTTGGGAATTAGAAACTGAACAACGATTTACATGTTTACAATATCACGAGGAGAGACGTGTTCCTGCTGTTGTTTGTGCTTTCACTAGCTTTGCATGTGTTTGGTGGTCGAACATTGTAGATTATATCCTGTTCCAGCTACTTGGGCTGCTTTGAAAACTGCTATGCGTGCTCGTTGGGTTCCATCATATTATCAGCGTGAATTACTTCAAAATTGCAGCGCTTAAGACAAGGAAAAATTCGGTGAGAAGAATATTATCAGAATTACAAACTGGCTTGATTAGATGTGGTATTGTTGAGGAGAATGAAGCTATGCTTGCACGTTTTCGGGTGGATTAAATAGAGATTCAGACCATTCTAGACTACAAGGATTATAATAATATCACTCGATTATTCCATCTTGCTTGTAAAGCTGAGCGTGAAGTGCAGGATCGACAGCGTTGGCGCGAACTAACTTTTCTGCAGGTCGACCTTCATCATGGACACCACGTGCATCATCTACTTCCACACGTTCTACTACACGGCACCTCCGTCGGCTGCCACCTCCAACCGTGATACAAGAAAGCAGTCACAACCACCACTATCGCCAAGAGCACACCTGCTTTGGGCCTACAGAGCTCTTCTTCTTCCATGGCGTCAGCAGGGCACACAAGTGATATTATTTGTCGTCGTTGTAAGGGAAGAGGACATTTTTGAGAGAATGCCTATCTCAGCGTGTGATGATTGCTCTTGAGGATGGTGGGTATGAGTCCGCTAGTGACTATGATGAAGAGACTTTGGCTCTTGTTACACATGAAGAACACGGTGGAGATGATTCGATCATGAGACCCAATACATGGCTGCTGAAGATCTTGACAGGTATGAATGTTTAGTTGCTCAACGTGTTTTGAGTGTGCAGGTTCCACAAGCTGAGCAAAATCAGAGGCATAACTTGTTCCATACAAAGGGAGTTGTGAAGGAACGTTCTATTCGCGTCATCATAGATGGAGGGATCTGCAACAACTTGGCTAGCATGGATATGGTGGAGAAGCTTTCTCTCACCACAAGACCACATCCACATCCTTACTACATCCAATGGTTCAACAACAGCGGCAAGGTTAAGGTAACACGTCTTTGTTCGTGTGTATTTTAGTATCTCTACATATGCTGATTATGTTGATTGTGATGTGGTACCTATGCAAGCATGTTCCTTATTACTTGGTAGACCATGGCAATTTGATAAAAATTCTGTACACCATGGTAGAAACAATCAGTATACTCTTGTTCACAAGGATAAAAATATTACTTTGCTTCCTATGACTCTGATTCCATTTTGAAAGATGATATTAATAGAGCTAATAAAGCAAAACAGGAGAAAAATAAGAGTGAAAATCAGATTGTGGCAAAAGAATTTGAGCAACAAATGAAGCCTAATAATAAACCATCTAATGTTGCTTCTGAAATTAAACTGAAAAGTGCATGTTTATTTGCCACCAAATCTGATATTGATGAGCTAGATTCTAGCAAATCTGTTTGCTATGCTTTTGTGTGCAAAGAGGCATTATTTTCATTCGAGGACGTGCCTTCCTCTTTGCCCCTGCTGTCACTAACATTTTGTAGGAGTTCACGACGTCTTCCCACAAGGCGTGCCACCGGATTACCACCTATTCGAGGGATTGAGCATCAAATTGACTTAATTCCGGTGCATCGCTACCCAACCGCGCACCATACCGTACCAATCCAGAGGACGAAGGAGATTATCGTCAAGTACGAGAGCTGCTCGACAAAGGTTATATCTGCGAATCTCTTAGTCCTTGTGCTGTTCCTATTATACTAGTGCCTAAAAAGGATGGTGCGTCGGCGTATGTGTGTTGATTGTAGAGGCATTAATAATATTACTATTCGTTATCGTCATCCTATTCCTAGGCTAGATGATATGCTTGATGAATTGAGTGGCTCTACAATATTCTCCAAAGTTGATTTGCGTAGTGGATACCATCAAATTCGTATGAAATTGGGAGATGAATGGAAAACAGCATTTAAAACTAAGTTTGGATTATATGAGTGGTTAGTCATGCCTTTTGGGTTAACTAATGCACCTAGTACTTTCATGAGATTAATGAGCGAAGTTTCGTGCTTTCATTGGACGATTTGTGGTAGTTTACTTTGATGATATACTGATTTATAGCAAATCTTTGGAAGAACATTTGGAACATTTACGTGATGTTTTAATGCTCTCGTGTTGCACGTTTGTTTGGTAACCTTGGGAAGTGCACCTTTTGCACCGACCGAGTATCTTTTCTTGGCTATGTTGTTACTCCACAGGAATTGAAGTTGATAAAGCCAAGATTGAAGCTATTGAGAGTTGGCCGCAGCCCAAAGCGGTCACACAAGTGAGGAGTTTTCTTGGACTCGCTGGTTTCTATAGGCGTTTTGTGAGAGACTTTAGCACCATTGCTGCACCTCTCAATGAGCTTACAAAGAAGGATGTGCCTTTTGTTTGGGGTACCGCACGGGAAGAAGCCTTCACGGTATTGAAAGATAAGTTGACACATGCTCCTTTACTCCAACTTCCTGACTTTAATAAGACTTTTGAGCTTGAATGTGATGCTAGTGGAATTGGATTAGGAGGTGTGTTATTACAAGATGGCAAACCTGTTGCATACTTTTCTGAAAAATTGAGTGGGCCTAGTCTGAACTATTCTACTTATGACAAAGAATTATATGCTCTTGTTCGGACTTTAGAGACATGGCAACATTATTTATGGCCCAAAGAATTTGTTATACATTCTGATCATGAATCTTTGAAACATATAAAAAGTCAAGCTAAACTGAATCGTAGACATGCTAAATGGGTTGAATTCATTGAGACTTTCCCTTATGTCATTAAACACAAGAAGGGTAAACGCACCCTCCATTCTGATCATTGAGACTTGTTGGAGATAAGGGTAGAAAACATGTTGTCTTTGCACCTGGAGATCTTGTTTGGTTACATTTGCGTAAGGATAGGTTTCCTAATTTGCGCAAATCAAAGCTAATGCCACGTGCTGATGGTCCATTTAAGGTGTTAGAGAAAATAAATGATAATGCATATAAACTTGAGCTGCCTGCAGATTTTGGGGTTAGTCCCACTTTTAACATTGCAGATTTGAAGCCTTATTTGGGTGAGGAAGATGAGCTTCCGTCGAGGACGACTTCATTTCAAGAAGGGGAGGATGATGAGGACATCAATACCATTGTTACACCCACAGCCCCTGCTGCTATACATACTGCACCAATTACTAGAGCTCGCGCACGCCAATTGAATTATCAGGTACTTTCGTTTCTTGGTAACGATTCCAATGTTCATGAGAATATGATGCTGCCTAAATTGGATACATTTGTTTTGCTTACAAATGAAGGGCCTACCATGGACAAGAAAGATGAACCTTGGAGCAAGTTCAAGCATGGAGATGTTGACATGCGCAAGGGGAACAAGAACGGAGTTACAAGTGATGATTCCAGGACTTTGAAGCCACCCTAATGAGTGCATGAGGCCTTGGACGAAATATACAAGATGCCACTTCATAATATTCGTCCATAGGCTATTCTAGGTGCTGCGTCACCTTATTAGTGGGCCAGGCCCATGTAATTTCGAAATACTTAAGTATAGGCTGTTTTTAGAGTCCGTATGTGTGGGGAAACAAGAGTTAGGGTTGATTTCGGACCCCTCCACCAAGGGCCACGAAATTCCCCCTCTTCCTCCATATATACAGCCCTTAGGGCACCGTTTAGACGTTGGGTTTTGTTTAGATTAAAAGTTCGCCATAGCTGCAACTTGGCGTGCCGTTTGTGTTCAACGACCGCACAAAGGCGTCCACAGAACCCCACCTTGATCAATAAAGCTTTCATCTTATATTCGCAATATCCAGATTGCAATCTCAGTTTCTTGCTTGTTCTTCGTTTGCTCGCGGAAATGCACCCTCGTGGTCGTTGATCGTGCTCGGCGTGGTCAATAACCTCTCGGAGTTGGTTTAGCGATTGCTAAGGCGCGACGTCCTCGCACGTTCGTAGTCGGATCGTCAAAGTCGACTTCCTCCAAAGCGAAAACCAACATCTCATCGAAAGACGGGACACCTTTGCCTCTATCAAGCTTCATGCGCTTTGTCACGACCAATCTTGCCGCACGGACTCATTCTCACATGATGGACACTTTGTGTGCGCTAACCATTGTATTTCCGAGTGTTGCTTGTGTTTGCTCTTTTTGCAAGTCTATCACTCCGGCGACACCTTGGACTACTTGGATTGCGCCATGTCTTCAACTCCGTCCAACTACAAGTTCGTCCCCGACAACCGTTTCCATGGTGATGAGGATCACGATCCGAGGTCGGATCTTTCCCAAGGGAGGGGAGATGATGCGGAGCATCCCACGTTCATCACCATGTACACTCCGACTACTCTCCAAACCCCAAGTGGACATATGACGAGACCTCGAATATACGCCATTGGACACAAGGTGAACTTGCTCCTCTCCGAACCTTCACTTTCCACATGTGAGACATGGTTACTACCTCAAATATGTGTGCTATGCCTGACCAGGAACAAAGAGGAAGACCATGGACGAGCTAGCGAGGACGCCAAGTACAAGGACCAAGAGAAGGAGCTGCCGAAGAAGCTCCAGCGAGCGGACGTCCGGACGACACCGGACGACCAGCCTCTCACAATGAAGACGTCCGGCCCTTGGCGGACGACCGGCGCTGAACCCAATAACGCAGCCCAATGACGGACGTCCGTCTGCCTGCACGGACGACCGCAATACCTCCCAATGACGGACGACCGCCCCACCGGACGACCGGTGCCACAACACCGAGCCGAATTAGCGGAAGTCCGGAGACTACGGACGTCCGGACGCCCACGAGCCACCGGACGACCGGCCCCAGCCGGACGTCCGGTACTGTCTAAAGCCAGTTGTTACGGCCCGAGGCCCATGTATCCTCTCTCTCACTTACCCTTCGTGGACATAGACTATATATACTCCCCCACCTCCTCCTAGCTAGGGTTAGCGTTGATTTAGCTCATTGTTAGATAGAGCTTCGCTCATCCATACCGGATCTACTCCACGAGAGAGACCGCGGCCCCTCTTCGGAGAAGATCCACCTTGGATTCAAGACCCCCTCTTGGGTGGCCCCCATCAAGACCTCCTCACGGAGAAGAACGGCTACCGTTTGTATCGTCCTTTGTTGACCTTGAATCATGTATCTCCCTTTGTGTTCATCGATCTAGCACATGTGTGATTGATCTTGTTGGTTTGAGTGATTCTCTTGTGTTTTCCCCGTGATTTCCCTCGTGTTCTTCCGCTCGTTCTTCGTGTTCCTAGTAGGGATCCTCTCCAAACGTGAAAGATCGTCCACATAGGGTTCCGCCCTACATCAAGCGGTGTTCTCGATGTAGATACCAAGATGATGGAGACTCGTCCCTAAGTAGCCGAAACACCTTAGGAAACGGAAAAACCGCGAACTCAAAATCTCAAACGTCAAATGTCAAAATGGTGGTAGCGGGAATGCGGTGGTGGTTTGCACTTGGCAATGCGGAAGTGGAATGATGGGCTATACACGGTGTCGGAGTTGGAAGCACGGTCCCTAAGTGGCGAAACACCTTAGGAGACACAACTCACAACACAAACAAAATTGGGTTAAGTTGGGTTGGCGGAAGTGTATGGTGGTCGTATCTGGAACTTATGGTGGTGGTGGTGGTTGATGAAGATGCAACCGTCCCTAAGTAGCCTAAACACCTTAGGAGACTCGAATCACAACTCAAACAACCTCAAATGCAAAGGGAACAAAATTGGTTAGGTTGCGGAAGTCGGTGGTGGCTATCACGGATGATATGGTGGAAGGCCTAGGCAAACTTGCCAAATTTTCAAAAATTTGATGGATTCAAATGGTGGTGGTAGTATTTTTATGGGATGGGGGATGTCAATAGCTTCAAAACGAGCTAAAGAACGTCAAAATCGGACTCCGAATTAATTAGTTATGGACAAAATGGTGAAACGGGGAGGCTGAAATCTCTGAGGGCGGATGTCGGGTTGGAGCCAGTTTCGGGGTGTCTGTCAGAACCGAGCAGATTTGGCGCTCCAGGGCGGATGTCGGCTTGGGGCGGATGTCGGCGGATGGCGGATGTCCGCCCGATTTAATCGATCTCGTTTGGGCGGAAATTTTCGAATTAGAAGCGGAAATTGATGATTTGAGGCAAAATTTGATGGATTTCGTGGAGGAAGATGGGGAAACTTGGGGGAATGCTAGATCCACTTGAAACCAAGCAAATCCACGGGTCAAAATCAACAAAACATCATCAAAACTAACAAATCACAAAAAAAAATTTGGGGGCTATTTTTGGTGGGGATTTTCGGATTTAGGACGAAATCAACAAAATCAAGCTAGAAAAAGAGGGGTAGGGGCTCCAAAAACGTGATCAACCTAAGCTCTGATCCATAGATTATGTAGGGCGGAACCCTACGTGGACGATCTTTCACGTTGGAGCGGATCCTACGGTGAATCACGAAGAACACGCGGAAGAATAAGAGGGAAACACGGGGAAAACGAGAGAGAATTCACTCAACCGACAAGAGATCAATCACACAAGCGCTAGATCACCGATCACATAGAGTGGCACAAGATTCAAGATCAACAAAGGAAAGATACAAACGGTAGCCGTTCTTCTCCGTGAGGAGGCCTTGATGGGGTCCACCCTAGAAGGGGGTCTTGAATCCGCTTGGGGGATCTTCTCCGTAGAGGTCCTGATCTCCGAGGAGAAGTAGCCAAGTGGATGAGCAAAGGCTCTCACACAAGAATATGAGCTAATCCAATGCTAACCCTAGAAAGAGGAAGGGGATGGAGTATATATAGTCTACGGGGGCGAAAGGGTACATGGGCGTCGGCCCTTCACTTTTTCACGCCAAAGCGAGGCGGGTGTCCGGCGTCGGGCGGATGTCCGGGGGAGGCGGATATCCGGGCTGGCTGGTCTTCCAGACGCATTCGGTGATGGAGAGGCCGGATTTCCGGGCGAAGGGGCCGGATATCCAGGGCTTCAAGAAGAGCCGGATGTCCGGGGCATGGTGCCGGATGTCGGGGCTGCTCTGGTCCTTTTCGGTGTACTCTGGATAGCCGAGGCCGGATTTCTGGGGCAAGGGCCGGATGTCCGGGCTGGGCCTGATGTCCGGGCTGGGGCCGGATGTCCGGCCGCTATAGCAGCTGGCTCTTCTTCCTTCTCCTTCCCTCGCTTCCACGCACGCTTGGCCTTGGTCCTTGGGCTCTCCATGATCTCCTCGGGTGTACCTGAGTATGCACAAGGTCCGCGCTTGAAGTAGCATCCATGTCTTACATGCGGAAAGGGAAGATTCAGAAAGGAGCGAGTTCACCTTAGGTCCAATGGCGTAGGCTCGAGTGAACATGGGGATGATCGTTGGATGCTCCGCATCACACCTCGTAGCTCGTCTCCATGACCGAAGGGAGTTTCCCATGCTCGACCATCTTCCTTGAGGGGCTTCCGAAAATGGAAGTGATGTAGGGTAGAACCCTATGGTGACGATCTTTCACGTTTGGAGTGGATCCTACGGGGAATCACGAAGAACACGCGGAACCACAAAGGGGAATACGGAGGAAACGAGAGAGAAATCACTCAACCAACAAGGAACCAATCACACAAGTGCTAGATCACCGAACACAAAGAGATACATATGATCCACAATCAACAAAGGTAAGGATACACGAGTAGCCGTTCTTCTCCGAGAGGAGGTCTTGATGGGGTCCACCCTAGATGGGGGTCTTGAATCCGCTTGGGGATCTTCTCCATAGAGGTCCTGAGCTTCGAGGAGAAGTAACCAAGTGGATGAGCAAGGCTCTCACACAAACATGAGCTAAACCAATGCTAACCCTAGAAAGGTGGGGAAGAAAGAGTATATATAGTCTAGGGCGCGAAGGGGTACAAGGGCTGCGACCCCAAACGAAGTCAACACACAGGCGTCGGACGTCCGGAAGGCGTCGGACGTCCGGAGGCTCGGGACGGTCCGGACGTCCGGACGGGCTCGGGCGTCCGTAGAATCAGCTCTGTCGTGGGCGCGTCGGACGTCCGGAGGGGGTCGGTCGTCCAGAGCTTCGTGACGGTCCGGACGTCCGGAAGTCGTCGGTCGTCCGTAGATTCGGTTCGGGCGTGCGTCGGTCGGACGTCCGGAGGCTTCGGTCGTCCGTAGTTTTGGTTCGGGTGGCAAAGTGCCGGACGTCCGGAGAGTCCGGTCGTCCGGGTCCTGGGACTCGTCGGACGTCCGGGTAGCGTCGGACGTCCGATGCCTGTAGCTTCTGCTGCAGCTCTTCTTCTTGTCCATCTTGCTTGGGGTCCTCGCCGTCTTGGCTCTTGTATGTAGTTGTTCCGTGGCTCGTTTCCAGGCACCTAATCACACACAGAGTTTCCGAATGAGGTAGTAGCCATGTCTTGTGAGTAGGAGAAGGAAGTTCGGAGAGGAGCGAGTTCACCTTATCTTCAATAGCCTTAGCTCGGGCTCGAGTCATGGGTCCACGTGGTATGGAGGAAGATGTAGGTGCGTCCATGGGGATGAGTGAGGGATGCTCCGCGTCATCTCCCCCCCCCCCCCTTGAGAGAGATCCGACCTCGGATCAAAAGCTTCATCTCCATGGTATGATGCGAGGTCCTTGACGTTGAAGATGTTGCTCACATTGTACTTTTCTCGAGGTAGGTCGATCTTGTAGGCGTTGTCGTTGTAGCGTGCTAGCACCTTGAAAGGTCCATCGACTCTAGGAAGAAGCTTGGACTTGCGTTCTTTGGGGAAGCGGTCCTTGCGAAGTTGTAGCCACACTAGATCACCAATGTTGAAGACCATGGGTTGCTTGTTGACGTTGAGCTTGGTCGCTAGTCGTTGTACTTGGCGCTCGATGGTTTGTCTTGTATCCTCATGCATCTTCTTGATGTATCTTGCCCGTGCACTCGCATCCATGTTGGTGCGCTCTTGTAGAGGAAGAGGTAGAATGTCCAATGGGGACAACGGGTTGAAGCCGTAGACGACCTCAAAGGGGGACTTGCCGGTAATCGAATGTCTTGCACGGTTGTAGGCGTACTCGGCGATGGGTAGACATGCTTCCCACTCCTTGATGTTCGTCTTGATCAAGACACGAAGTAGAGTGGATAGTGTGCGGTTCGTCACCTCCGTTTGGCCGTCGGTTTGAGGATGGTATGCGGATGAGAACAAGAGCTTGATTCGAGCTTGGCGCATAGGGTCTTCAAAAGTAACTCAAGAACTTGACATCACGATCGGAGACAATTGTCTTTGGTACTCCATGGAGTCGCAAGATTTCCTACAAAGAGATTTGCAATATGTGAAGCATCGTCTATCTTGTTGCAAGGAATGAAATGTGCCATCTTAGAAAATCTATCCACAACAACAAACACGGAATCCTTTCCATTTTGAGTTCTAGGCAAACCAAGTACAAAGTCCATGCTAATGTCTTCCCAAGGTTGATAAGGAATAGGAAGGGGCATGTAAAGACCATGATATTGAGCTTTAGACTTAGCTTTGCGGCATGTAGAGCATCTGTTGGTGAAGCGTGAGACGTCGCAGAACATCTTGGGCCAAAAGTAGTTCTTGGAGAGCGTGGCGAAAGTCTTGTCGCGTCCAAAGTGTCCCACAAGTCCGCCTCCATGAGCCTCTTGCAAAAGTAACAAACAAAGAGAAGACTCGGGAATGCAAAGTTTGTTAGCTCTCATAAGATAATCATCCTTTATGTAATATTGTTCCCAAGAAGTATGCGTCAAACACTTTGCATAAGGAATAGCAAAAGATGGGTCGTTAGCATACAATTCTTTTATGTGCTCAAAGCCAATAACATTCAACTCAAGTTTAGTGACAAGCATGCATATGCGTGAAAGTGCATCGGCAACTACATTTTCTTTACCCTTAATGTACTTGATGACATATGGGAAAGATTCAATAAATTCACTCCATTTGGCATGACGCTTGTTCAACTTAGTTTGGCCTTTTAAGTACTTAAGCGTTTCATGATCGGTATGGATGACAAATTCATGAGGTCTAAGGTAATGTTCCCAAACATGTAGCACACGCACTAAAGCATACAATTCTTTGCCATAGATGGGATAATTAAGTTGAGCACCGGATAGTTTTTCACTAAAATAAGCAATGCCTCGTTTTTCTTGCATCAAAACTCCGCCAATTCCGGTACCACTTGCATCACAATGAACCTCAAAAGTTTTGTCAAAATTGGGCAAAGCAAGAATCGGAGCATGAGTAAGCAAAGACTTGAGCTCATCAAAAGCGGTTGATTGCAAAGTTCCCCAAACAAAGGGAGTATTCTTCTTACTCAAGGTGATAGAGGCAAAGGTGTCCCGTCTTTCGATGAGATGTTGGTTTTCGCTTTGGAGGAAGTCGACTTTGACGATCCGACTACGAACGTGCGAGGACGTCGCGCCTTAGCAATCGCTAAACCAACTCCCTGCGAGCAAACGAAGAACAAGCAAGAAACTGAGATTGCAATCTGGATAATGCGAATATAAGATGAAAGCTTTATTGATCAAGGTGGGGTTACTGTGGCGCTTTGTCAGTCGTTGAACACAAACGAAATGCACGAAGTTGCAGCTATGTCGAACTTTTAATCTAAACAAAACCCAAGGTCTAAGCGGTGCCCTAAGGGCTGTATATATGGAGGAAGAGGGGGAATTTCGTGGCCCTTGGTGGAGGGTCTGAAATCAACCCTAACTCTTGTTTCCCCACACATACGGACTCTAAAAACAGCCTATACTTAAGTATTTCGAAATTACATGGGCCTGGCCCACTAATAAGGTGACGCAACACCTAGAATAGCCTCGGGACGACATTTATGAAGTAGCATCTTGTATATTTCGTCCAAGGCTTCATGCATCCATTATGGTGGCTTCAAAGTCCTGAAATCATCACTTGTAACTCTGTTCTTGTTTGCGCATGGCATTATCTCCATGCTTGTTCTTGCTCCAATGTCCATCCTTCTCCAAGCTAGGGCCTTCATTTGTAAGCAAAACAAATGTATCCAATTTAGGCAGCATCATATTCTCATGAACATTAGAATCATTACCAAGAAACGAAAGTACCTGATAATTTAATTGGCGTGCGCGAGCTCTAGTAATTGGTCCAGTATATGTAGTAGTAGGGGCTGTGGGTGTAACAATGGTATTGATGTCCTCATCACAAGGCATGCAAAGGAGCGGCAATTGTGCTAAAATCTTTCACAAAGCGACGTAAAAACCCGCAAGACCAAGAAAGCTACGCACTTGTTGCAAATTGGTGGGTTGGGGCCAAGTTTTAATTGCTTCAATTTTAGATTCATCAACATGGACACCCTTTGAGGATACTACAAAACCCAAGAAAACCACTTTGTCAACACCAAATGTGCATTTTTTCATGTTTGCATAAAGACTTTCCTTGCGAAGGGTTTGCCAAACAGCCCTAACATGATTAAGATGTTCTTTCATGGTTTTGCTAAACACAAGAATATCGTCGAAGTAAACCACAACAAAGACTCCAATGTAAGGGCGAAGCACATGATGCATAAGACGCACGAAATTACCGGGAGCCTTCGATAGACCCATAGGCATCACTAACCACTCATATAAACCAAATTTGGTTTTGAAAGCAGTTTTCCATTCATCACCTTCTTGTATGCGGATTTGATAATAGCCACTTTTTAGATCAATTTTTGAGAAAAAGTTGGCTCCACTAAGTTCATCAAGCATATCATCTAAGCGAGGAATGGGATGCCTATAGCGGACGGTAATAGCATTTATAGGTCTACAATCGGAACACAAGCGGAAACTTCCATCGGGTTTAGGCATTGATAGAGGCAAAGGTGTCCCGATGTTTCGATGAGATGGTGGCTATCGTTTCTGTGGGAGTCGACCTTGACGATCCGACTACGAACGTGCGAGACGTCGCGCCTTAGCAATCGCTAAACCAACTTCCGAGGGTTATTGACCACGCCGAGCACGATCAACTCGACCACGAGGGCCTGTTTCCTGCGAGCAAACGAAGAACAAGCAAGAAACTGAGATTGCAATCTGGATATTGCGAATATAAGATGAAAGCTTTATTGATCAAGGTGGGGTTCTGTGGCGCCTTTATGTCAGTCGTTGAACACAAACGAAATGCCAAGTTGCAGCTATGGCGAACTTTTAATCTAAACAAAACCCAAGGTCTAAACGGTGCCCTAAGGGCTGTATATATGGAGGAAGAGGGGGAATTTCGTGGCCCTTGGTGGAGGGTCCAAATCAACCCTAACTCTTGTTTCCCCACACATACGGACTCTAAAACAGCCTATACTTAAGTATTTCGAAATTACATGGGCCTGGCCCAATAATAAGGTGACACAGCACCTAGAATAGCCTATGGACGAATATTATGAAGTGGCATCTTGTATATTTCGTCCAAGGCCTCATGCACTCATTAGGGTGGCTTCAAAGTCCTGGAATCATCACTTGTAACTCCGTTCTTGTTCTCCTTGCATGGCATTATCTCCATGCTTGTTCTTGCTCAATGTCCATCCTTCTCCAAGCTAGGGCCTTCATTTGTAAGCAAAACAAATGTATCCAATTTAGGCAGCATCATATTCTCATGAACATTAGAATCATTACCAAGAAACGAAAGTACCTGATAATTTAATTGGCGTGCGCGAGCTCTAGTAATTGGTCCAGTATATGTAGCAGTAGGGGCTGTGGGTGTAACAATGGTATTGATGTCCTCATCAGGCATAAGTATAACGGGAACGGCACTAGGGCTTAGGCTTTCACGTACATGACCGTTGTCGATGAGTTGTTGTACTTGCCGTTGAATCTCCTTGGTTTCTTCGGGATTGACTCGGTATGGAGCTTTGTTTGGTAGAGGCGCTCTGGGGATGAGGTCGATTCAATGCTCAATTCCTCGAAGTGGAGGTAGACCCGGAGGTAGCTCATCGGGAAAAACATCATGGAATTCCTGCAAAAGAGATTGAAACACTAACGGTAGCTCATGAGAGGTGTTAGTTGTTGGCTCTCCATCCTTGCACACAAGAACAAAGTGCATCACACTAGATGGGTTCTCACACACTTCTCTCATCTCACTTTTGGTGGCAAATAGGATGAGGTTTTTCTCTCTAGGCGAAGAGGCGCTCAAGTTTGGCTTGTGGCTCTCACTCATTTTTTGGTGGATCACTTTCTCACTCTTGTCTCTATGATGGGTGGCTTGCTTGTCGGCTATCACTTGACTAGGAGACATAGGTCGTAGCACGTATTCCTTCCCTTTCATCTTGAAGCTATAGTGATTGGTGCGCCCGTTGTGGAAGACACCACGGTCCAATTGCCATGGTCGACCAAGAAGGAGGTGGCAAACCGTCATTGGGACCACATCACATTCCAAAGTGTCCTCGTATGCACCAATTTTGAAGGAGACTTGGACCGTATGCTCAACTCGTATAGTACCGGAGTCACTTAGCCATTGGACCTTGTAGGGATTCTGGTGCTTCCTCTTGACCAATTGAAGCTTGGAGCATAGTTCTTCACTTGCCAAGTTCTGACAACTTCCTCCATCAATGATGACCTTGACGGACCTTCCGTTGATGCCGGCCTTTGTGTGGAAGATGTGGCATCTTTGGTCATCTTCTTGTTGATGTTGAAGAGTCAAGACCTTGGAGACAACGAAAGCGGGGCTCGAATCCTCATCGCAAAAGACTTGATCATCTTCATCTTCGTTCACTCGCCGGTGCATGGCCACTTGCTCAAGGGCTTCCATCTCCTCATCACTCGTTGGTGCACTTGTCGTTGAGGATCATGGTGCGCTTGTTGGTGCATTCGTAGGACTTGTGGCCTCGGCCGCCGCAAGTGAAACACTTGAAGGAGCTTGTTTTGATGGTCTCATCGGTCGGAGTAGATGATGAAGCACGCGGCTTCAAGTTGCTTGTAGTAGGAGGAGGACGACTTGAACTTGTCGAATTTCTCTTGTAACTCGATTTGTCGTCGTTGTTTGTAGAAGGTTTGGTTGAAGTAGATGTTGGAGGAGGTGTTGAAGCTTGGTTGTTGGAGAAGCCATAGGTCTTGGACGAGTACTTGGCGTACTTGAAGTCATCTTGCACTTGACGTTCCACCTTTGTAGCTTGATGCACGAGCTCAGTGAGGGTGGAGTATGGTTGGAAGTCGGTGATCTTCTTGATGGGATGATTGAGTCCATTCAAGAAACGTTCCATAGTTTGCTCATCATCTTCCTTGACATTGGCTCGAATCATGGCTATCTCCATTTCCTTGTAGTATTCTCCAACACTCTTTGTTCCTTGCTTGAGGAGTTGGAGTTTCTTGAAGAGGTCACGGTTGTAGTAGGTTGGCACAAAATGTGCTCGCATGACATCCTTCATTTGAGCCTGATGAGGACATGACTACCTTGGATGAGACCAAAAATATTGCATACATGCATATTTCTCAGGTGATTTCTAGTGCAAACTATTCAATAATATATTTATGTTATCCAGGACAAAAATACTTCACAAACTTTTGTGCCATGTCTAATTGCAGGTGTATGGGACATTTGTACAATCCACATATGAAGATAAGGGAGAAAGAGATGTTTACCTGCTGTTCAAAAGTTCTCTCACGTCACTTTTGGCCCAAGAGAAGATAGAGTCCAAGTCTCTCACGTTCTGGACTCAGATTCGGACTACTGCAGACATACCTGACTCAAAACGTCTATAACTTTTTCATACGGACTCCAAATTGGTTGATTCTTTTTTTGTTGGAAAATAGATTTCGTGCATTTTCCAACCCAATTGGAATCACCTTAAAATCCGTCCGGAGCGTTGAGTTATAGACGAAACAATATGATGCTGCAGCAGAATCCGAGTCAAACTACAAGTCCAAAGGTGTTACGTCACCTCCGCTTGGGCCCATTGGCCTTGTACGACCTAGGGTTAGTTTTAGGCTGCCTTGGGACGTCCTCCCACCTCCTTGGCCGCCACCCCTTGCTCCTATATAAATAGATCCATCTAGTCGCTTTTTCCTTGGGATTTGTTTAGTTAAAAGTTAGCCATTGCAACTTCGTGTACTTCGTTTGTGTCCAACGACCAGACTAAGACCGCTTACGGATCCCCACCATTATCAATACTTCATATATATTCGCAATATTCAGATTGCTTTATCATATTCTTGCTTGTTCTTGATTGCTTGCAGGAATAGACCTTCGTGGTCGTTGATCGTGCTCCAGCGTGGTCAATAACCTCTCGGAGTTGGTTTAGCGATTGCTAAGGCGCAACGTCGTGCACGTTTGTAGTCGGATCGTCAAAGTCGTCTCCACCAAATCGATAGTTATCATCTCATCGAAGATCGGGACACCTCGCCTCTATCAAGTGGTATCGGTTTTCAGGTTGCTCGGTGAGAATTTCCAATTATCCTAGATTAGATTTATTTTCTTACCTATTGTCCAAGAAAAAGCCACAAAAAAGTTAGATCTATTCATCCTTTGTCCAAGCCAGTCGAGCCTTTGCAGTTTTCTTTTCATTGGTTGCATTATTGAATTATCGGTTGCATCGTCGTGTCGAGTTGCTGGTCTTAGTGTCTTGTTCCTTTAGAGTTTGAGTTCTGTTCACATTAGTCACGCCACCGCTGCATCATTATCCTTCCGCTGTCCACCATCCCATCCATTAATTTTCCATCACGTGCTACGACTGTTCATTGTCATAATCATAGTTGAGGTCATTCACATCTTCGCCGATCCAATCTGCATCTTATCCAGTTTGTCTTGGAAAGAGGGAGAAAAAAAAGATAGAGAAAAAAAAGAAAAAAAAGAGAGAAGAAAAAGAAAAAAAAGCGTGAGAAAAAAAAGAGAGGACAAAAAACCCGGATCTATCTAGAATCAATCTCGTACCTGAATTCGGATTGGAATCTGTTTTGCGCACTGTTCAGTAAAACAGGTGTATCTTCCTCATACGAAGTCCGTTTTGACTCCGTGAGTACTCAAATTAAAGCTAGAGACGAGGCGCATCTAAATAGTTGCAGAAGCTAGTTCAATATTTGACACCTCAAAATCGGCTTCTAAATAGGTGTTTTTGCCCTCTGAAATTCGTGAACACAGCTTGTTCCAATTTTTCAGGCCAGTTTTAGAATTCTTTGACTCCTCATATCAACTCGGAATTGAGTGATTCTTTTTGCATTGGAAAGCTTGAGTTAGTAGCATTCTTTGAAAGAATTTATCAGAAAATTGGCTCAAACTTTTCAAGAGGAAAGTTGGAGAGAGAGTTGTTGTATGTCCTGCTAGGCGCTTGTTTTTCATCATTATCTTCACTGCCGTTGTGATCTTCACTTATATCTTGCTGTCAAGAGCTACTTAGTATCCTTCATTGATGCTAGTTGTGCTATGCCGTGACCTCATTAGTGTTCTAGGCTCGCGTCTCTAGTCCGGTCTAGCCTAGGACCAGACAAGATCTGCCGTCGTTGAGCGTTTATTCAACATTGCATCTTTGAATTGATTATTGCTAATCTTTTGCTACCATATATAGCCAACCCAGCTCCACATATTTCTACACCGTGTATACGTCGCGCCCCCGCAATCGCTTTACTCAATATTCGAGTTACTTGACACCGCTGGTTGCCGATCACCGCTTTCTTTGCATGGTAAGAACTTGTAAGACATTGATATTTGCTTTATTGTGAGCGTTTTACCACCACATCCTAGTAGTTATAGGAACATTATTTTTGGATTTTGTTTCTTGTTCTACTAATCATGACAGGATCGAGTCAATTCATGGGCTTTGTCGATCGCGGGAGACATGCCACCACCTATGCAAATACCACAACCGTCACGAGAGGTGCACAAACATCCAAATGCACATGATCAGGTTCATGTTTCTATACCACCATTTAATGGCCGTTTTAGACCTCCTTTATATATTGAATGGGAGTTAGACATAAATAATATATTTGCTTCCCATAATTTTGATGAGCGTAAAAAGTTATGGTTGCGGTTGGTTCTTTCACTTGGTTATGCTCTAGTTTGGTGGAGTGAATATTGTCGGTTACACCCTGATTATGTACCTAATACTTGGGATGATTTAAAACATGTCATGAGAGATAGATTCAATCGATGTTCATTATACTCGTGGCATGATTAAAAAACTGGAACATTTAAAACAAGGTAGTGACACCGTAACAAAATATTATGATGATTTACAAACTACCTTGTTGCACTCATTTTAGAAGAAAGTGAAGAAGATTTTATGGATAGATTTTGGGAGGATTAAACCATAATATTCAGGAGATACTAATTCATGAAGAGTGTTATCCTATGGACCATTTGTTTCGTCTTGCTTGCAAAGCTGAACAGGAAATAAAACGACGTGTTGCCCACAAGGAGAACAAGCGCACGGTGCACATTCCAACTGTTGATACAGATGTTTATTCAACTACTAGGCGTACTATGACAACCACATCCGTTGTTGCGAGGACTACATCATCTCCACCATGTGACACATCACCATCGAGAGTGCCTGCATCATCTGAGTTGACTATAAGAGGTAATGACAAAGGTACAGATTTTCCACTTTTACATGAGAATGATGCATGCCTAGTTAACTTGAATACATCATGTGTTGAGCTACCCACTACTTTGATCACACCACCTATTTTAGAGGATTATATTGATAATTTGACTTTGCCATGTGATCAAACAACTAAAATACCAACAATTTTGAGAGCACCCATTGAATTAACTATTGATGCAAAAGAATCAATGTTTAATCATTTTGATCGACCTCTAATCTTGGTGATGATTCGTGTCGAATGACTCATTGCATGTTTGCTTATCTAAGCATGTTGTAGCATGTAAATTTGATTCAAATAAGGTTTATTCACCAATGTTGGGATGGTTTAATGATGAACATTGTCAATCTCTTGAAATAAATAAGAGCTTCACTTATATGTGCAAACTGAGTTGCAGTATTTTCAAGCCTTCTAGTTCTTGTGCTAATTTGTTGGCTTTAGATTTTATGAACTATGCAAGTTACTCATCTATTCATGTGTCATATATGCAAAAATCAAGGGAAGTAAAAATGGATGACGTATACATATACAACATGTACACCTTGTCTCTTTTGTTAGCCACATTTCAGATTAAGCAACGCCGAGGACGGCTTTGTTTTCAAAAAGGGAGGATGATGAGGACATGACTACCTTGGATGAGACCAAAATATTGCATACATGCATATTTCTCAGGTGATTTCTAGTGCAAACTATTCAATAATATATTTATGTTATCCAGACAAAATACTTCACAAACTTTTGTGCCATGTCTAATTGCAGGTGTATGGGACATTTGTACAATCCACATATGAAGATAAGGGAGAAAGAGATGTTTACCTGCTGTTCAAAAGTTCTCTCACGTCACTTTTGGCCCAAGAGAAGATAGAGTCCAAGTCTCTCACGTTCGGACTCAGATTCGGACTGCATGCAGACATACCTGACTCAAAACGTCTATAACTTTTCATACGGACTCCAAATTGGTTGATTCTTTTTTGTTGGAAAATAGATTTCGTGCATTTTCCAACCCAATTGAATCACCTTAAAATCCGTCCGGAGCGTTGAGTTATAGACGAAACAATATGATGCTGCAGCAGAATCCGAGTCAAACTACAAGTCCAAAGGTGTTACGTCACCTCCGCTTGGGCCCATTGGCCTTGTACGACCTAGGGTTAGTTTTAGGCTGCCTTGGGACGTCCTCCCACCTCCTTGGCCGCCACCCTTGCTCCTATATAAATAGATCCATCTAGTCGCTTTTCCTTGGGATTTGTTTAGTTAAAGTTAGCCATTGCAACCGTGTACTTCGTTTGTGTCCAACGACCAGACTAAGACCGCTTACGGATCCCCACCATTATCAATACTTCATATATATTCGCAATATTCAGATTGCTTTATCATATTCTTGCTTGTTCTTCGATTGCTTGCAGGAATAGACCTTCGTGGTCGTTGATCGTGCTCCAAATGCGTGGTCAATAACCTCTCGGAGTTGGTTTAGCGATTGCTAAGGCGCAACGTCGTGCACGTTTGTAGTCGGATCGTCAAAGTCGTCTCCACCAAATCGATAGTTATCATCTCATCGAAAGATCGGGACACCCTCGCCTCTATCAGAGCCCAAGTGGTGATTGGAGGTTCACCTCTTGCTTGTCGTCGCTCAATGATTTGTTTCCACCATATGAGCACATAGTCTTGGAACTCAAGTGATGCCATAGCGATTTTCTTCTCTTCATCGTAGTTGTGCAACCGGAAGATTTTGTCAACCTTCAATGCCCATGAGAGGTACTCTTCGGGGCCATTGCTTCCATTGAACTTGGGCATGGTGAATTTTAGCTTTCCATATCGTTGCTCTTCATTGTGTTGTTGGCGATGGTGATGATGACGCCCTTGACGTGGATTGCAATCGTGTTCATGTTGCTCTCTGTGTGGAGGAAGACCATGATCAACTTGCTCTTGTTGAACTTGAGGTTGAGGTGGAACTTGACGAGCTTGTGGAGGAGCTTGAGGGACTTGACGTTGTACATGGGGTTGGTAGTTCCTTTCTTGGATTTCTTCTCGAAGGGCTTCCTCTTGATTGCGCCGTTCGCGATTGCGGTTGGCGAAGGCTCGACTTGATTCTTGAAGGGCACATTGCGCCTCAAGAGATTGCGCTTCTCGTTGCTGTTCTTGAGCTTGGGTAAAAGTGGCTTGGTTTGATTGAGGACGAGGGACTTGCTCATCGACTTGCTCTTGTGAATGCTTGTCACGTAGCGGGTTGCGAGATGCATGACGATCTTGACGTGCGGCACGACGAAGAGTGTTCGAAGTAGGTGTACTTGAGTCGTAGAAGGTGTCGTCGGAGTGTCGACTCGAGCGGCTCCGTCTTGAGGATGAAGAAGTGGAATGATGCCGGTTTCTCATCAAGGCGCGGATCTCGTCCATTCTTGCATCATTCTCTTGCTTGTGAGTGTCGAACTTGTTGTCGAAGTAGTCTCTTGTACGTTGCACGGAGAGTCGCAAGTCGGTGGCGAGGTTGTCGATGCGGTCGCTCATTGCTTGTTGCTCTTGGTGCAACGCTCGTTGTGCACCAAAGAGGTGGCTCTTGGTGACGTATGAGGACATTTCGTCATCTTGCTCGATGAAGAGTGGGTTGGTAGAAGTACTTGGCCTATCCATCATGCCAAGCAAAAATGTGAGTGGTAGAAGGAGAAGAACTTATACCAATGTACGTTTGACCGAAGTTGATGATGAATCAAGTTCACTCAAATGCGGACAATGAAATAGCACTATTGGTACCAATCCTTGTCGGTTCTCACACCTACACAAATAAAAGCTTATGGTGGAGCTTGGTGAGGATGGTGGCAAAATTTTTGATGCAATTGTAAGTGAGCGTCAATAATGTTGGAAAAGGTACACAAATTTGCAAATGCAACAAGTAGACCAAGCAAAAAGTGGTACACGGAAACACACACGCAAATAGATAAGTGGGATTGTGCAAACCAAAAGTGAGCCAAAATGTGGAATCCACGAAAATGCTCTTGTTGCACAATACTAGAGAGACGCTAGCACGATTGCACAATAGGCGGATACGGAACTTGTGCACAACCTACTAGGCAAAAATGCAACTGTCTCTATCCCACGTATGCTATATGTATGGTATTTCGGTGCTATGATCCAAGATGATCCAATATGACAATCTTAATGTAGTATGATGCTATGGTTCTTGCTCATAAGCTCTTTGCTTATCTTTCCTCTTTGCTTAAAAGCTTGGGTGGCTCTTTCACTTTCGAGCTCTTTTCTCATGCAAAACTTCACGAACCAAGATAGCAATTGTGTATGCTATGACAACTTTGGTATGGTATGGTATGGTATGTATGCTATGGAGTATGATCACTAATGTGCACAAGTCACGTTGCCGGCAATACTCAATGGCTAGTCTCGATGGGTAAGCTACGCAAAAATAAGGCCATGTGGGTATCAATGCAATTGCAAGGTATGACAAAGATGTCGTCGAAGTTACCGTCCTTGGCGATGATGAGACCCTTGCGAAGTTGAGCCGTGGTGATGATGAAATCGAACCGTACCTAGATAGCCCAAACACAAAAGGATACGGGAGCCACAACTCAAAATCTCAAAGACCAAATTGTGTCAAAATCGTCATAGGAGGTATCGGGGAAGATGGTGGTGTATGTGGGTTTGGAAGAGGTGGTGGAATTTGGGGTTGTGGTGGTGGCGAACTGACAAAGTTCAGTTTCGTTAGGGTTTTACGGACGTCCGAGCTTTTACGGTCGTCCGGTCGTCGTCGGACGTCCAACCTTTTCCGGTCGTCCGGAGCCTGGGTGAAAATCGGGCTCGGGAAGAACTGCGAGATTTCAGGAAGATGAAAATGGTGAGGTCGAAATCGAGTGATTTGGTGGATGGAAAATGGGGAGAGGGTGGGGAAAGCTAGATCCACACGCAGCAACACAAATCCATGGACCAAATCCAACAAAATCTCAACTCATAAACAAATTACAAAAAAAAATTGAGGCTATTTTTGGTGGGGAATTTTCGGATTTAGGACAAAAACAACAAAATCAAGCTAGAAAAAGAGGGGTAGGGGCTCCAAAAACGTGATCAACGTGGCTCATGATACCAAGATGATATCATGAGACAAGCTGGCTTTGATCCAAGATGATGTAGGGTGGAACCCTATGGTGATGAGTTTTCACGTTTGGAGTGGATCCTACGGGGAATCACGAAGAACATGCGGAAGCACAAAGGGGAATACGGAGGAAACGAGAGAGAAATCACTCAACCAACAAGGAAACAATCACACAAGTGCTAGATCACCGAACACAAAGAGATACATATGATCCAAAATCAACAAAGGTAAGGATACACGAGTAGCCGTTCTTCTCCGAAAGGAGGTCTTGATGGGGTCCACCCTAGAAGGGGGTCTTGAATCCGCTTGGGGGATCTTCTCCGTAGAGGTCCTGAGCTCCGAGGAGAAGTAACCAAGTGGATGAGCAAGGCTCTCACACAAACATGAGCTAAACCAATGCTAACCCTAGAAAGGTGGGGAAGAAAGAGTATATATAGTCTAGGGGGCGAAGGGGTACAAGGGCTGCGGCCCCAAACGAAGTCAACACACAGGCGTCGGACGTCCGGAGGCTCGGGACGGTCCGGACATCCGGTCGGGCTCGGGCGTCCGTAGAATCAGATCTGTCGTGGGCGCGTCAGACGTCCGGAGGGGGTTGGTCGTCCGGAGCTTCGTGACGGTCCGGATGTCCAGAAGTCATCGGTCGTCCGCAGATTCGGTTCGGGCGTGCGTCGGTCGGACGTCCGGAGGCTTCGGTCGTCCGTAGTTTTGGTTCGGGTGGCAAAGTGCCGGACGTCCGGAGAGTCCGGTCGTCTGGGTCCTGGGACTCGTCGGACGTCCAGGTAGCATCGGACTTCCGATGCCTGTAGCTTCTGCTGCAGCTCTTCTTCTTGTCCATCTTGCTTGGGGTCCTCGCCGTCTTGGCTCTTGTATGTAGTTGTTCCGTGGCTCGTTTCCAGGCACCGGATCACACACAGAGTTTCCGAATGAGGTAGTAGCCATGTCTCGTGAGTAGGAGAAGGAAGTTCGGAGAGTGATGAGGACATGACTACCTTGGATGAGACCAAAAATATTGCATACATGCATATTTCTCAGGTGATTTCTAGTGCAAACTATTCAATAATATATTTATGTTATCCAGGACAAAAATACTTCACAAACTTTTGTGCCATGTCTAATTGCAGGTGTATGGGACATTTGTACAATCCACATATGAAGATAAGGGAGAAAGAGATGTTTACCTGCTGTTCAAAAAGTTCTCTCACGTCACTTTTGGCCCAAGAGAAGATAGAGTCCAAGTCTCTCACGTTCTGGACTCAGATTCGGACTGCACAGACATACCTGACTCAAAACGTCTATAACTTTTTCATACGGACTCCAAATTGGTTGATTCTTTTTCTGTTGGAAAATAGATTTCGTGCATTTTCCAACCCAATTGGAATCACCTTAAAATCCGTCCGGAGCGTTGAGTTATAGACAAAACAATCTGATGCTGCAGCAGAATCCGAGTCAAACTACAAGTCCAAAGGTGTTACGTCACCTCCGCTTGGGCCCATTGGCCTTGTACGACCTAGGGTCAGTTTTAGGCTGCCTTGGGACGTCCTCCCACCTCCTTGGCTGCCACCCCTTGCTCCAATATAAGTAGATCCATCTAGTAGCTTTTTCCTTGGGATTTGTTTAGTTAAAAGTTAGCCATTGCAACTTCGTGTACTTCGTTTGTGTCCAACGACCAGGCCAAGACCGCTTACGGATCCCCACGTTTATCAATACTTCATATATATTCGCAATATTCAGATTGCATTATCATATTCTTGCTTGTTCTTCGATTGCGTGCAGGAATAGACCTTCGTGGTCGCTGATCGTGCTTCCGCATCGTCAAGAACCTCGGAGATTGGTTTAGCGATTGCTAAGGCGCAACGTCGTGCACGTTTGTAGTCGGATCGTCAAAGTCGTCTCCACCAAATCGATAGTTATCATCTCATCGAAGATCGGGACACCTCGCCTCTATCAAGTGGTATCGTTTTCAGGTTGCTCGGTGAGATTTTCCATTATCCCTAGATTCGATTTATTTTCTTACCAATTGTCCAAGAAAAGCCACAAAAAAGTTAGATCTATTCATCATTTGTCCTAGCCAGTCCAAGCCTTTGCAATTTTCTTTTCATTGTTTGCATTATTGAATTATCGGTTGCATCGTCGTGTCGAGTTGCTGGTCTTAGTGTCTTGTTCCTTTAGAGTTTCGAGTTCTGTTCACATTAGTCACGCCGCTGCATCATTATCCCTTCCGCTGTCCACCATCCCATCCATTAATTTCCATCACGTACTACGACTGTTCATTGTCATAATCATCGTTGAGGTCATTCACATCTTCTTTGATCCAATCTGCATCTTATCCAGTTTGTCTTGGAAAGAGGGAGAAAAAAATAAAAGAAAAAGTCAGAGAAAAAAGAGAGAAAGAAAAGAAAAAATAAGTGTGAGAAAAAAAGAGAGAAGAAAAAAACAAAGTTCGGATCTATCTAGACTCAATCTCGTAGCTGAATTCGGATTGAATCTGTTTTGTGCACTGTTCAGTAAAACAGGCATATCTTCCTCATACGAAGTCCGTTTTGACTCCGTGAGTACTCAAATTAAAGCTAGAGACGAGGCGCATCTAAATAGTTGCAGAAGCTAGTTCAATATTTGACACCTCAAAATCGGCTTCTAAATAGGTGTTTTTGCCCTCTGAAGTTCGTGAACACAGCTTGTTCCAATTTTTCAGGCCAGTTTTAGAATTCTTTGACTCCTCATATCAACTCGAATTGAGTGATTCTTTTGCATTGGAAAGCTTGAGTTAGTAGCATTCTTTGAAAGAATTTATCAGAAAATTGGCTCAAACTTTTCAAGAGGAAAGTTGGAGAGAGTTGTTGTATGTCCTGCTTGGCGCTTGTTTTCATCATTATCTTCACCGCCGTTGTGATCTTCACTTATATCTTGCTGTCAAGAGCTACTTAGTATCCTTCATTGATGCTAGTTGTGCTATGCCGTGACCTCATTAGTGTTCTAGGCTCGCGTCTCTAGTCCGGTCTAGCCTAGGACCAGCACAAGACTGTCGTTGAGCGCTTATTCAACATTGCATCTTTGAATTGATTATTGCTAATCTTTTGCTACCATATATAGCCAACCCAGCTCCACATATTTCTACACCGTGTATCGTCGCCCCCAGCAATCGCTTTACTCAATATTCGAGTTACTTGACACCGCTGGTTGCCGATCACCGCTTTCTTTGCATGGTAAGAACTTGTAAGACATTGATATTTGCTTTATTGTGAGCGTTTTACCACCACATCCTAGTAGTTATAGGAACATTATTTTGGATTTTGTTTCTTGTTCTACTAATCATGACAGGATCCAGAGTCAATTCATGGGCTTTGTCGATCAAGGGAGACATGCCACCACCTATGCAAATACCACAACCGTCACGAGAGGTGCACAAACATCCAAATGCACATGATCAGGTTCATGTTTCTATACCACCATTTAATGGCCGTTTTAGACCTCCTTTATATATTGAATGGGAGTTAGACATAAATAATATATTTGCTTCCCATAATTTTGATGAACGTAAAAAGTTATGGTTGCGGTTGGTTCTTTCACTGGTTATGCTCTAGTTTGGTGGAGTGAATATTGTCGGTTACACCCTGATTATGTACCTAATACTTGGGATGATTTAAAACATGTCATGAGAGATAGATTAAATCGATGTTTATTATACTGTGGCATGATTAAAAAATGGAACATTTAAAACAAGGTAGTGACACCGTAACAAAATATTATGATGATTTACAAACTACCTTGTTGCACTCATTTTAGAAGAAAGTGAAGAAGATTTTATGGATAGATTTTGGGGAGGATTAAACCATAATATTCAGGAGATACTAATTCATGAAGAGTGTTATCCTATGGACCATTTGTTTCGTCTTGCTTGCAAAGCTGAACAGAAATAAAACGACGTGTTGCCCACAAGGAGAACAAGCGCACGGTGCACATTCCAACTGTTGATACAGATGTTTATTCAACTACTAGGCGTACTATGACAACCACATCCGTTGTTGCGAGGACTACATCATCTCCACCATGTGACACATCACCATCGAGAGTGCCTCGCATCATCTGAGTTGACTATAAGAGGTAATGACAAAGGTACAGATTTTCCACTTTTACATGAGAATGATGCATGCCTAGTTAACTTGAATACATCATGTGTTGAGCTACCCACTACATTGATCACACCACCTATTTTAGAGGATTATATTGATAATTTGACTTTGCCATGTGATCAAACAACTGAAATACCAACAATTTTGAGAGCACCCATTGAATTAACTATTGATGCAAAAGAATCAATGTTTAATCATTTTGATACGACCTCTAATCTTGGTGATGATTCTGTGTCGAATGACTCATTGCATGTTTGCTTATCTAAGCATGTTGTAGCATGTAAATTTGATTCAAATAAGGTTTATTCACCAATGTTGGGATGGTTTAATGATGAACATTGTCAATCTCTTGAAATAAATAAGAGCTTCACTTATATGTGCAAACTGAGTTGCAGTATTTTCAAGCCTTCTAGTTCTTGTGCTAATTTGTTGGCTTTAGATTTTATGAACTATGCAAGTTACTCATCTATTCATGTGTCATATATGCAAAAATCAAGGGAAGTAAAATGGATGACGATACATATACAACATGTACACCTTGTCTCTTTTGTTAGCCACATTTCAGATTAAGCAACGCCGAGGACGGCTTTGTTTTCAAAAAGGGAGGATGATGAGGACATGACTACCTTGGATGAGACCAAAATATTGCATACATGCATATTTCTCAGGTGATTTCTAGTGCAAACTATTCAATAATATATATATCTTATCCAGACAAAATACTTCACAAACTTTTGTGCCATGTCTAATTGCAGGTGTATGGGACATTTGTACAATCCACATATGAAGATAAGGGAGAAAGAGATGTTTACCTGCTGTTCAAAAGTTCTCTCACGTCACTTTTGGACCAAGAGAAGATAGAGTCCAAGTCTCTCACGTTCGGACTCAGATTCGGACTACAGACATACCTGACTCAAAACGTCTATAACTTTTTCATACGGACTCCAAATTGGTTGATTCTTTTTTGTTGGAAAATAGATTTCGTGCATTTTCCAACCCAATTGAATCACCTTAAAATCCGTCCGGAGCGTTGAGTTATAGACGAAACAATCTGATGCTGCAGCAGAATCCGAGTCAAACTACAAGTCCAAAGGTGTTACGTCACCTCCGCTTGGGCCCATTGGCCTTGTACGACCTAGGGTTAGTTTTAGGCTGCCTTGGGACGTCCTCCCACCTCCTTGGCCGCCACCCTTGCTCCTATATAAGTAGATCCATCTAGTAGCTTTTTCCTTGGGATTTGTTTAGTTAAAAGTTAGCCATTGCAACTTCATGTACTTCGTTTGTGTCCAACGACTAGGCCAAGACCGCTTACGGATCCCCACGTTTATCAATACTTCATATATATTCGCAATATTCAGATTGCATTATCATATTCTTGCTTGTTCTTCGATTGCGTGCAGGAATAGACCTTCGTGGTCGGTGATCGTGCTTCCGCATCGTCAAGAACCTCGGAGATTGGTTTAGCGATTGCTAAGGCGCAACGTCGTGCACGTTTGTAGTCGGATCGTCAAAGTCGTCTCCACCAAATCGATAGTTATCATCTCATCGAAAGATCGGGACACCCTCGCCTCTATCAGAGAGGAGCGAGTTCACCTTATCTTCAATAGCCTTAGCTCGGGCTCGAGTCATGGGTCCACGTGGTATGGAGGAAGATGTCGGTGCGTCCATGGGGATGAGTGAGGGATGCTCCGCATCATCTCCCCCCCCCCCCCCTTGAGAGAGATCCGACCTCGGATCAAAAGCTTCATCTCCATGGTATGGTGCGAGTTCCTTGACGTTGAAGATGTCGCTCACATTGTACTTTTCTCGAGGTAGGTCGATCTTGTAGGTGTTGTCGTTGTAGCGTGCTAGCACCTTGAAAGGTCCATCGGCTCTAGGAGGAAGCTTGGACTTGCGTTCTTTGGGGAAGCGGTCCTTGCGAAGTTGTAGCCACACTAGATCACCAATGTTGGAGACCATGGGTTGCTTGTTGACGTTGAGCTTGGTCGCTAGTCGTTTTTCTTGGCGCTCGATGGTATGTCTTGTATCCTCATGCATCTTCTTGATGTAGCTTGCCCGTGCACTCGCATCCATGTTGGTGCGCTCTTGTAGAGGAAGAGGTAGAATGTCCAATGGGGACAACGGGTTGAAGCTGTAGATGACCTCGAAGGGGGACTTGCCGGTAATTGAATGTCTTGCACGGTTGTAGGCGTACTCGGCGATGGGTAGACATGCTTCCCACTCCTTGATGTTCTTCTTGATCAAGACACGAAGTAGAGTGGATAGTGTGCGGTTCGTCACCTCCGTTTGGCCGTCGGTTTGAGGATGGTATGCGGATGAGAACAAGAGCTTGATTCCGAGCTTGGCGCATAGGGTCTTCCAAAAGTAACTCAAGAACTTGACATCACGATCGGAGACGATTGTCTTTGGTACTCCATGGAGTCGCAAGATTTCCCTACAAAAGAGATTTGCAATATGTGAAGCATCGTCTATCTTGTTGCAAGGAATGAAATGTGCCATCTTAGAAAATCTATCCACAACAACAAACACGGAATCCTTTCCATTTTGAGTTCTAGGCAAACCAAGTACAAAGTCCATGCTAATGTCTTCCCAAGGTTGATAATGAATAGGAAGGGGCATGTAAAGACCATAAGATTGAGCTTTAGACTTCGCTTATGCATGTAGAGCATCACAGGTGAAGCGTGAGACGTCATGAACATCTTGGGCCAAAAGTAGTTCTTGGAGAGCGTGGCGAAAGTCTTGTCACGTCCAAAGTGTCCCATAAGTCCGCCTCCATGAGCCTCTTGCAAAAGTAACAAACGAAGAGAAGACTCGGGAATGCAAAGTTTGTTAGCTCTCATAAGATAATCATCCTTTATGTAGGATTGTTCCCAAGAAGTATGCATCAAACACTTAGCATAAGGAATAGCAAAAGATGGGTCGTTAGCATACAATTCTTTTATGTGCTCAAAGCCAATAACATTCAACTCAAGTTTAGTGACAAGCATGCATATGCGTGAAAGTGCATCGGCAACTACATTTTCTTTACCCTTAATGTACTTGATGACATATGGGAAAGATTCAATAAATTCACTCCATTTGGCATGACGCTTGTTCAACTTAGTTTGGCCTTTTAAGTACTTAAGCGTTTCATGATCGGTATGGATGACAAATTCATGAGGTATAAGGTAATGTTCCCAAACATGTAGCACACGCACTAAAGCATACAATTCTTTGTCATAGATGGGATAATTAAGTTGAGCACCGGATAGTTTTTCACTAAAATAAGCAATGGCTCGTTTTTCTTGCATCAAAACTCCGCCAATTCCGGTACCACTTGCATCACAATGAACCTCAAAAGTTTTGTCAAAATTGGGCAAAGCAAGAATCAGAGCATGAGTAAGCAAAGACTTGAGCTCATCAAAAGCGGTTGATTGCAAAGTTCCCCAAACAAAGGGAGTATTCTTCTTACTCAAGGCATGCAAAGGAGCGGCAATTGTTCTAAAATCTTTCACAAAGCGACGATAAAAACTCGCAAGACCAAGAAAGCTACGCACTTGTTGCAAATTGGTGGGTTGGGGCCAAGTTTTAATTGCTTCAATTTTAGATTCATCAACATGGACACCCTTTGAGGATACTACAAAACCCAAGAAAACCACTTTGTCAACACCAAATGTGCATTTTTTTCATGTTTGCATAAAGACTTTCCTTGCGAAGGGTTTGCAAAACAGCCCTAACATGATTAAGATGTTCTTTCATGGTTTTGCTAAACACAAGAATATCTCGAAGTAAACCACAACAAAGACTCCAATGTAAGGGTGAAGCACATTGATAGAGGCAAAGGTGTCCCGTCTTTCGATGAGATGTTGGGTTTCGCTTTGGAGGAAGTCGACTTTGACGATCCGACTACGAACGTGCGAGGACGTCGCGCCTTAGCAATCGCTAAACCAACTCCGAGAGGTTATTGACCACGCCGGAGCACGATCAACCTGACCACGAGGATCTGTTTCCTGCGAGCAAACGAAGAACAAGCAAGAAACTGAGATTGCAATCTGGATATTGCGAATATAAGATGAAAGCTTTATTGATCAAGGTGGGGTTCTGTGACGCCTTTGTCTGGTCGTTGAACACAAACGAAACGCGGGTTGCAGCTATGGCGAACTTTTAATCTAAACAAAACCGAATGATGCATGCCTAGTTAACTTGAATACATCATGTGTTGAGCTACCCACTACATTGATCACACCACCTATTTTAGAGGATTATATTGATAATTTGACTTTGCCATGTGATCAAACAACTGAAATACCAACAATTTTGAGAGCACCCATTGAATTAACTATTGATGCAAAAGAATCAATGTTTAATCATTTTGATACTTAACCTCTAATCTTGGTGATGATTCTGTGTCGAATGACTCATTGCATGTTTGCTTATCTAAGCATGTTGTAGCATGTAAATTTGATTCAAATAAGGTTTATTCACCAATGTTGGGATGGTTTAATGATGAACATTGTCAATCTCTTGAAATAAATAAGAGCTTCACTTATATGTGCAAACTGAGTTGCAGATTTTCAAGCCTTCTAGTTCTTGTGCTAATTTGTTGGCTTTAGATTTTATGAACTATGCAAGTTACTCATCTATTCATGTGTCATATATGCAAAAATCAAGGGAAGTAAAATGGATGACGATACATATACAACATGTACACCTTGTCTCTTTGTTAGCCACATTTCAGATTAAGCAACGCCGAGGACGGCTTTGTTTTCAAAAAGGGAGGATGATGAGGACATGACTACCTTTGATGAGACCAAAATATTGCATACATGCATATTTCTCGTGTGATTTCTAGTGCAAACTATTCAATAATATATATATCTTATCCAGACAAAAATACTTCACAAACTTTTGTGCCATGTCTAATTGCAGGTGTATGGGACATTTGTACAATCCACATATGAAGATAAGGGAGAAAGAGATGTTTACCTGCTGTTCAAAAGTTCTCTCACGTCACTTTTGGACCAAGAGAAGATAGAGTCCAAGTCTCTCACGTTCTCGACTCAGATTCGACTACAGCACATACCTGACTCAAAACGTCTATAACTTTTTCATACGGACTCCAAATTGGTTGATTCTTTTTGTTGGAAAATAGATTTCGCATTTTCCAACCCAATTGAATCACCTTAAAATCCGTCCGGAGCGTTGAGTTATAGACGAAACAATCTGATGCTGCAGCAGAATCCGAGTCAAACTACAAGTCCAAAGGTGTTACGCCACCTCCGCTTGGGCCCATTGGCCTTGTACGACCTAGGTTAGTTTTAGGCTGCCTTGGGACGTCCTCCCACCTCCTTGGCCGCCACCCCTTGCTCCTATATAAGTAGATCCATCTAGTAGCTTTTTCCTTGGGATTTGTTTAGTTAAAAGTTAGCCATTGCAACTTCATGTACTTCGCTTGTGTCCAACGACTAGGCCAAGACCGCCACGGATCCCCACGCTTATCAATACTTCATATATTCGCAATATTCAGATTGCATTATCATATTCTTGCTTGTTCTTCGATTGCGCAGGAATAGACCTTCGTGGTCGCTGATCGTGCTTCCCTGAGATCGCCAAGAACCTCGTGGAGATTGGTTTAGCGATTGCTAAGGCGCAACGTCAGGCACGCTTGTAGTCGGATCGTCAAAGTCGCTCCACCAAATCGATAGTTATCATCTCATCGAAGATCGGACACCTCGCCTATCGAGAGGAGCGAAGTTCACCTTATCTTCAATAGCCTTAGCTCGGCCTCGAGTCATGGGTCCACGTGGTATGGAGGAAGATGTCGGTAAGGCCCATGGGGATGAGTGAGGGATGCTCCGCATCATCTCCCCCTGAGAGAGAGATCCCACCGGATCAAAAGCTTCATCTCCATGGTATGGTGCGAGTTCCTTGACGCTGAAGATGTCGCCACATTGTACTTTTCTCGAGGTAGGTCGATCTTGTAGGTGTTGTCGCTAGAGCGCATAGCACCTTGAAAGGTCCATCGGCTCTAGGAGGAAGCTTGACTTGCGCTCTTTGGGGAAGCGGTCCTCATGGGTTGTAGCCACACTAGATCACCAATGTTGGAGACCATGGGTTGCTTGTTGACGTTGAGCTTGGTCGCTAGTCGCTTTTTCTTGGCGCCGATGGTATGTCTTGTATCCTCATGCATCTTCTTGATGTAGCTTGCCTGCACTCGCATCCATGTTGGTGCGCCTTGTAGAGGAAGAGGTAGAATGTCCAATGGGGACAACGGGTTGAAGCTGTAGATGACCTCGAAGGGGGACTTGCCGGTAATTGAATGTCTTGCACGGTTGTAGGCGATTTGGCGATGGGTAGACATGCTTCCCACTCCTTGATGTTCTTCTTGATCAAGACACGAAGTAGAGTGGATAGTGTGCGGTTCGTCACCTCCGCTTTGGCTGCCGGTTTGAGGATGGTATGCGGATGAGAACAAGAGCTTGATTCCGAGCTTGGCGATAGGGTCTTCCAAAAGTAACTCAAGAACTTGACATCACGATCGGAGACGATTGTCTTTGGTACTCCATGGAGTCGCAAGATTTCCTACAAAAGAGATTTGCAATGTGAAGCATCGCCTATCTTGTTGCAAGGAATGAAATGTGCCATCTTAGAAAATCTATCCACAACAACAAACACGGAATCCTTTCCATTTTGAGTTCTAGGCAAACCAAGTACAAAGTCCATGCTAATGTCTTCCCAAGGTTGATAATGAATAGGAAGGGGCATGTAAAGACCATAAGATTGAGCTTTAGACTTCGCTTATGGCATGTAGAGCATCTGTTGGTGAAGCGTGAGACGTCATGAACATCTTGGGCCAAAAGTAGTTCTTGGAGAGCGTATGAAAGTCTTGTCACGTCCAAAGTGTCCCATAAGTCCGCCTCCATGAGCCTCTTGCAAAAGTAACAAACGAAGAGAAGACTGGGAATGCAAAGTTTGTTAGCTCTCATAAGATAATCATCCTTTATGTAGGATTGTTCCAAGAAGTATGCATCAAACACTTAGCATAAGGAATAGCAAAAGATGGGTCGTTAGCATACAATTCTTTTTATGTGCTCAAAGCCAATAACATTCAACTCAAGTTTAGTGACAAGCATGCATATGCGTGAAAGTGCATCGGCAACTACATTTTCTTTACCCTTAATGTACTTGATGACATATGGGAAAGATTCAATAAATTCACTCCATTTGGCATGACGCTTGTTCAACTTAGTTTGGCCTTTAAGTACTTAAGCGCTTTCATGATCGGTATGGATGACAAATTCATGAGGTATAAGGTAATGTTCCCAAACATGTAGCACACGCACTAAAGCATACAATTCTTTGTCATAGATGGATAATTGTTGAGCACCGGATAGTTTTTCACTAAATAAGCAATGGCTCGTTTTTCTTGCATCAAAACTCCGCCAATTCCGCACCACTTGCATCACAATGAACCTCAAAAGTTTTGTCAAAATTGGGCAAAGCAAGAATCGAGCATGAGTAAGCAAAAGACTTGAGCTCATCAAAAGCGGTTGATTGCAAAGTTCCCCAAACAAAGGGAGTATTCTTCTTACTCAAGGCATGCAAAGGAGCGGCAATTGTTCTAAAATCTTCACAAAGCGATTTATAAAACTCGCAAGACCAAGAAAGCTACGACTTGTTGTGATAGAGGCAAAGGTGTCCCGCCTTTCGATGAGATGTTGGTTTCGCTTTGGAGGAAGTCGACTTTGACGATCCGACTACGAACGCAGCGAGACGCCGCGCTTTAGCAATCGCTAAACCAACTCCGAGAGGTTATTGACCACGCCGAGCACGATCAACCTGACCACGAGGGTCTGCTTCTCGCGAGCAAACGAAGAACAAGCAAGAAACTGAGATTGCAATCTGGATATTGCGAATATAAGATGAAAGCTTTATTGATCAAGGTGGGGTTCTGTGACGCTTTGTCCGGTCGTTGAACACAAACGGCACGCGGGTTGCAGCTATGGCTAACTTTTAATCTAAACAAAACCTAAGGTCTAAACGGTGCCCTAAGGGCTGTATATATGGAGGAAGAGGGGGAATTTCGTGGCCCTTGGTGGAGGGGTCCAAATCAACCCTAACTCTTGTTTCCCACACATACGGACTCTAAAAACAGCCTATACTTAAGTATTTCGAAATTACATGGGCCTGGCCCAATAATAAGGTGACGAGCACCTAGAATAGCCTCGGGACGACATTTATGAAGTAGCATCTTGTATATTTCGTCCAAGGCTTCATGCACCCATTATGGTGGCTTCAAAGTCCTGAAATCATCACTTGTAACTCCGTTTGTTCCCTTATGCATGGCATTATCTCCATGCTTGTTCTTGCTCCAATGTCCATCCTTCTCCAAGCTAGGGCCTTCATTTGTAAGCAAAACAAATGTATCCAATTTAGGCAGCATCATATTCTCATGAACATTAGAATCATTACCAAGAAACGAAAGTACTGATAATTTAATTGGCGCATGCGCGAGCTCTAGTAATTGGTCCAAGATATGTAGCAGAGGGGCTGTGGGTGTAACAATGGTATTGATGTCCTCATCATCCTCCCTTCTTGAAATGAAGTCGCCCTCGACGGAAGCTCATATTCCTCACCCAAATAAGGCTTCAAATCTGCAATGTTAAAAGTGGACTAACCCCAAAATCTGCAGCAGCTCAAGTTTATATGCATTATCATTTATTTTCTAACACCTTAAATGGACCATCAAGACGTGGCATTAGCTTTGATTTATGCAAATTAGGAAACCTATCTCACGCAAATGTAACCAAACAAGATCTCCAGTGCAAAGACAACATGTTTTCTACCCTTATCTCCAAAGAAGTTTATATTTAGCATTCATACGCCAATGTTTTCCTTAGTTATCTCATGCATTTTTAAAATCAATTCAGCACGCTTTTTAGCATCAAAATTAACCTTCTCCAAGATGGAAGAGGCAACAAATCAATAGGTGCACGAGGTAGGAAGCCATACACAATTTCAAAAGGGCACATCTTAGTAGTAGAATGCAATGAACGATTATAAGCAAATTCAATATGAGGCAAGCATTCTTCCCACATTTTCTTATTATTCTTCAAAACAGCCCTAAGCATAGTAGACAATGTTCTATTGACTACTTCAGTTTGTCCATCAGCTTTGGGGTGACAAGTAGTACTAAAAAGCAGTTTAGTCCCCAACTTAGCCCATAAACATCTCCAAAAGTGGCTAAGAAATTTAGTATCACGATCTGAAACAATAGTATTTGGCACACCATGCAAGCTTAATAATTTCACGAAAGAACAAATCAGCAACATTAACAAAGATCATCGCTTTTATGACATGGTATAAAGTGTGCCATTTTCGAGAATCTATCCACGACAACAAATATGTTATCCTCCCTTCTTTGTTCGAGGTAAACCTAAAACAAAGTCCATAGATATATCCTCCCAAGGAACACTAGGCACAGCAAAGGCATATATAAACCATGAGGATTGAGTCGTGACTTAGCTTTTTGACATGTAGTGCAGCGAGCAACAAAACGCCAACATCCCGCCTCATCTTTGGCCAAAAGAAATGTGTAGCAAGTATATCCTCCGCCTTCTTGACGCCAAAGTGTCCCATTAATCCTCCTCCATGCGCCTCCTGCAACAACAAAAGACTAAACAGAGCTAGCAGGAATGCATAGCTTGTTAGCACGGAACACAAAACCATCATTAATAACGAACTTGTTCCATGTTCTTCCTTCTTTACAATTCTGCATTACATCTTTAAAATCAGCATCATGCACATATTGATCTTTGATGGTCTCCAAACCAAATATTTTGAAGTCAAGTTGTGAAAGCATAGTATAGCGATTTAGACAAAGCATCAAGAATAACATTTTCTTTACCCTTCTTGTGTTTAATGACATAAGGGAAAGTCTCAATGAATTCAACCCATTTAGCATGTCTACGATTCAGTTTAGCTTGACTTTTAATATGTTTCAAAGATTCATGATCGAATGTATAACAAATTCTTTGGGCCATAAATAATGTTGCCATGTCTCTAAAGTCCTAACAAGAGCATATAATTCTTTGTCATAAGTAGAATAGTTCAGACTAGGCCCACTCAATTTTTCGTAAAAGTATGCAACAGGTTTGCCATCTTGTAATAACACACCTCCTAATCCAATTCCACTAGCATCACATTCAAGCTCAAAAGTCTTATTAAAGTCGAAGTTGGAGTAAAGGAGCATGTGTCAACTTATCTTTCAATACCGTGAAGGCTTCTTCCCGTATGGGTACCCCAAACAAAAGGCACATCCTTCTTTGTAAGCTCATTGAGAGGTGCAGCAATGGTGCTAAAGTCTCTCACAAAACGCCTATAGAAACCAGCGAGTCCAAGAAAACTCCTCACTTGTGTGACTGCTTTGGCTGCGCCAACTCTCAATAGCTTCAATCTTGGCTTTATCAACTTCAATTCCTCGTGGAGTAACAACATAGCCAAGAAAAGATACTCGGTCGGTGCAAAAGGTGCACTTCCCAAGGTTACCAAACAAACGCATCACGAGAGCATTAAAAACAGCACGAATGTTCCAAATGTTCTTCCAAAGATTTGCTATAAATCAGTATATCATCAAAGTAAACTACCACAAATCGTCCAATGAAAGCACGAAACTTCGCTCATTAATCTCATGAAAGTACTAGGTGCATTAGTTAACCCAAAAGGCATGACTAACCACTCATATAATCCAAACTTAGTTTTAAATGCTGTTTTCCATTCATCTCCCAATTTCATACGAATTTGATGGTATCCACTACGCAAATCAACTTTGGAGAATATTGTAGAGCCACTTAATTCATCAAGCATATCATCTAGCCTAGGAATAGGATGACGATAACTAATAGTAATATTATTAATGCCTCTACAATCAACACACATACGCCGACGCACCATCCTTTTTAGGCACTAGTATAATAGGAACAGCACAAGGACTAAGAGATTCGCAGATATAACCTTTGTCGAGCAGCTCCTGTATTTGACGATAATCTCCTTCGCCTCCTCCGGATTGGTACGGTATGGTGCGCGGTTGGTAGCGATGCACCGGAATTAAGTCAATTTGATGCTCAATCCTCTAATAGGTGGTAATCCTGTGGCACGCCTTGTGGGAAGACGCCAAATAACTCCCCGCAAAATGTTAGTGACAGCAGGGGCAAAGAGGAAGGCACGCCCTCGAATGAAAATAATGCCTCTTTGCACACAAAAGCATAGCAAACAGATTTGCTAGAATCTAGCTCATCAATATCAGATTTGGTGGCAAATAAACATGCACTTTTCAGTTTAATTTCGAAGCAACATTAGATGGTTTATTATTAGGCTTCATTTGTTGCTCAAATTCTTTTGCCACAATCTGATTTTCACTCTTATTTTTCTCCTGTTTTGCTTTATTAGCTCTATTAATATCATCTTTCAAAATGGAATCAGAGTCATAGGAAGCAAAGTAATATTTTTATCCTTGTGAACAAGAGTATACTGATTGTTTCTACCATGGTGTACAGAATTTTATCAAATTGCCATGGTCTACCAAGTAATAAGGAACATGCTTGCATAGGTACCACATCACAATCAACATAATCAGATATGTAGAGATACTAAAATGCACACTAACAAAGACGTGTTACCTTAACCTTGCCGCTGTTGTTGAACCATTGGATGTAGTAAGGATGTGGATGTGGTCTTGTGGTGAGAGAAAGCTTCCACCATATCCATGCTAGCCAAGTTGTTGCAGCTCCTCCATCTATGATGACGCTAATAGAACGCTCCTTCACAACTCCCTTTGTATGGAACAAGTTATGCCTCTGATTTTGCTCAGCTTGTGTAACCTGCACACTCAAAACACGTTGAGCAACTAAACATTCATACCTGTCAAAGATCTTCAAAGAGCCATGTATTGCGCCTCAAGATCGTAATCATCTCCACCGTGTTCTTCATGTGTAATAAGAGCCAAAGTCTCTTCATCATAGTCACTAGCGACTCATACCCACCATCCTCAAGAGCAATCATCACACGCTGAGATTGGCATTCTCAAGAAATGTCCTCTTCCTTACAACGACGACAAATAATATCACTTGTGTGCCCTGCTGACGCCATGGAAGAAGAAGAGCTCTGTAGGCCCAAAGCAGTGTACTCTTGGCGATAGTGGTGGTTGTGCCTCGCTTTCTTGTATCACGGTTGAGGTGGCAGCCACGGAGGTGCCGTGTAGTAGAACGTGGAAGTAGATGATGCACGTGGTGTCCATGATGAAGGTCGACCTGCAGAAAAGTTAGTCCGCCAAAGGCCTGCCGATCCTCAAGACTTCACGCTCAGCTTTACAAGCAAGATGGAATAATCGAGTGATATTATTATAATCCTTGTAGTCTAGAATGGTCTGAATCTCTATTTAATCCACCCGTAAAACGCAAGCATAGCTTCATTCTCCTCAACAATACCACATCTAATCAAGCCAGTTTGTAATTCCTGATAATATTCTTCACCGAATTTTTTCCTTGTCTTAAGCGCTGCAATTTTGAAGTAATTCACGCTGATAATATGGTGGAACCCAACGAGTACGCATAGCAGTTTTCAAAGCAGCCCAAGTAGCTGGAACAGATATAATCTACAATGTTCGACCACCAAACACATGCAAAGCTAGTGAAAGCACAAACAGCAGCAGCAGAACACGCCTCTCCTCGTGATATTGTAAACATGTAAATCGTTGTTCAGTTTCTAACTCCCAAGTAAGATATATATCAGAACATATCTACCTCAAATGGTGGAATATTCAATTTCAGTTTAGGAGATGGTCATGATCTCGCACTCAAGGGGAGCCCAACATTGCCATTATTTGCATGTGGACGACCTGGTGGTTGTGGTGCTGGTGGTTGCACGTAGTTCGATGTTGATCAACCTCATCCTCGTAAGCTCTCACATAATCATCCTCCCCACCGCAGCAGCAGGAGCCACGTATATCAACAAAGCAGCACCAGCAGCTTGGCCAGCTGAAGAGGGACACGGAAGCTCAAGGAGGGCTGTTTCACATGTGGAGGTAGTCCATGTTGTTGTAGTAGAGGTGCGTTAGGTGCAGCCGGTGGTGGTGGTGGTAGACGCACGAGCAATTCATTAAACTTGTTATCGAGCTTTGTTTCAACGCCTTCTCAATGCCATCTATCTTCTCCATGGCCTCTTCAAATCTATTTAGCACATCGTCCACCTGCCCACTCATCATTTGTTGAAACTTATCATGTAGCGCTTTGTTTGTCATGTTCTCCCAACCAGTCCTCGCTGGCTTGTGATCCTGCCATGGTTAGCAGCAATAGAAACACACAAGAATATGATTCGACAGACTACTAGGAAGTGGTGGTGGTGTGGTGGATGTCACAACCGTCAAGCAAATCTCAAATTCTTACCAGCCTACCCAAAGAAGAAAGCGGTGATCGGCAACCGATGTAGTCAAAACTCTCAAAGCTTGATAGAGCGATTACTGTGGAGAGTCAAACGCACGATGTAGATGTATGTGGAGCTGGAAGGCTTATAATATGGTAGCAAAAAGGGTCAGCAATAATCAATTCAGAGATGCAAAGTTGAATAAACGCCAACGACGGTATCAGGTTGGTCCTAGGCTAGACCGCATAGAGACGCGAGCCTAGAACACTAACAAAATCACGGCGCTGCACGGAAACAACGGAAAAGCACACTGAATTTTTTTTTTTTTTTTTTTTTTTTTTTTTTTTTTTTTTTTTTTTTTTTTTTGCTAAAATCACTATAATGGCGAGTGTCTCAAAACTCTTCCTGTGTCAAACCGACAGATGGGCACGAAATTTTTTCGACCAAAAAATTTTTTTTTTCGACGCCTTGACCCAAAAACTGAAACGGGTCAAAAAACTTTCTATAACGGCGATCGCCTCAATACACTTAGAAACACCTAAAATAGGATAGCCGTAAAATTTTTCGACAAGTGCGCTTTTGGAAAATTTTGGGCCTAAACGGAGGGTGGTTTCAAACTTTTTTTCCCAACCTACTCCGCAAGGAAACACGAATCGAAACTAGATGGATCTCAAAACAAACCTAATATGCAAGGAACTCGGATTGGTGGTGGATATGGTGGTGGTATATGGTGGTATATATGGTGGTATATGGTATATGGATAGCGGTGGTGGTATATGGATACGGATTGGTGGTGGTATATGGATACGGATTCGAGCGGCGTGATAAGCAATGGTGGTAGATGGCAAGGCGATGATGATGCGGCGGCGCGGCGTGACAACTTATGACCGTAACTCAAACTCTAAAAGACTAGACTCTAAGACCAAAGAACTTGACACGACGATGCAACCGCAAATTCAACAAAGCAAAACCCTAAAAGATTATGCAAAGGCTCAGATTGGTTCGGATATGATGAACTAACCCTAATTTTTTTTGTGGCTTTTTCGTGGACTTTAGGTATGAAGAACAGACTCGATCTAATCTACGAAAAACTGGAAAATCTCACCGAGCAACCTGAAAAATCTGATACCACTTGATAGCGGCAAAGGTGTCCCGTCTTTCGATGAGATGTTGGTTTTCGCTTTGGAGGAAGTCGACTTTGACGATCCGACTACGAACGCAGCGAGACGCCGCGCTTAGCAATCGCTAAACCAACTCCGAGAGGTTATTGACCACGCCGAGCACGATCAACCCGACCACGAGGGTCTGCTTCGCGAGCAAACGAAGAACAAGCAAGAAACTGAGATTGCAATCTGGATATTGCGAATATAAGATGAAAGCTTTATTGATCAAGGTGGGGTTCTGTGACGCTTTGTCCGGTCGCTGAACACAAACGGCACGCGCGGTTGCAGCTATGGCTAACTTTTAATCTAAACAAAACCCAAGGTCTAAACGGTGCCCTAAGGGCTGTATATATGGAGGAAGAGGGGGAATTTCGTGGCCCTTGGTGGAGGGGTCCAAATCAACCCTAACTCTTGTTTCCCCACACATACGGACTCTAAAAACAGCCTATACTTAAGTATTTCGAAATTACATGGGCCTGGCCCAATAATAAGGTGACGCAGCACCTAGAATAGCCTCGGACGACATTTATGAAGTAGCATCTTGTATATTTCGTCCAAGGCTTCATGCACCCATTATGGTGGCTTCAAAGTCCTGAAATCATCACTTGTAACTCCGTTTGTTCCCTCTATGCATGGCATTATCTCCATGCTTGTTCTTGCTCCAATGTCCATCCTTCTCCAAGCTAGGGCCTTCATTTGTAAGCAAAACAAATGTATCCAATTTAGGCAGCATCATATTCTCATGAACATTAGAATCATTACCAAGAAACGAAAGTACCGATAATTTAATTGGCGCATGCGAGCTCTAGTAATTGGTCCAAGATATGTAGCAAGGGGGCTGTGGGTGTAACAATGGTATTGATGTCCTCATCATTCATTCGCATACACATCAAGGATGTTGATGAAAGCTTTATTGATCAAGGTGAAGTTCTAGGTGTCTTCCATTTGCACTCTGACGCTTTGTCTCGAACACAAATGGCTGAACACTCAAGTTCAAAAGTGAACAGCACATTCAAGTTGCAACTATGGCTAACTTTAATCTAAACAAAGATCCTAAGGTCTAAACGATGCCCTAAGGGCTGTATATATGGAGGAAGAGGGGGTGATTTCGAGGACATCAATACCATTGTTACACCCAGGTTGTCAAACCCATTCAAAACGATTCGTCAATTCACTTCACCGCTACATATATAACGTGAGGACCAATTACTAGAGAGGACATCAATACCATTGTTACACCCACATTAAATTATCGGACCAATTACTAGAGCTCACAAGACGCCAATTAAATTATCGTACTTTCGCTTGGTAATGATTCTAATGTTCATGAGAATATGATGCTGCTTAAATTGGATACATTTGTTTTGCTTACAAATGAAGGCCCTAGCTTGGAGAAGGATGGACATTGAGCAAGAACAAGCATGGAGATAATGCCATGCTAAGGGGAACAAGAACGGAGTTACAAGTGATGATTTCAGGACTTTGAAGCCACCATAATGGGTGCATGAAGCCTTGGACGAAATATACAAGATGCTACTTCATAAATGTCGTCCCGAGGCTATTCTAGGTGCTGCACACCTTATTAGTGGGCCAGCCCATGTAATTTCGAAATACTTAAGTATAGGCTGTTTTAGAGTCCGTATGTGGGGAAACAAGAGTTAGGGTTGATTTCGACCCTCCACCAAGGGCCACGAAATTCCCCTCTTCCTCCATATATACAGCCCTTAGGGCACCGCTTAGACCTTGGGTTTTGTTTAGATTAAAAGTTCGCCATAGCTGCAACTTCGCAGATTTCGCTTGTGTTCAACGACTGCATAAAGGCGCCACAGTAACCCCACCTTGATCAATAAAGCTTTCATCTTATATTCGCAATATCCAGATTGCAATCTCAGCTTTCTTGCTTGTTCTTCGCTTGCTCGCAGGAAATGCACCTCGTGGTCGTTGATCGTGTTCGCGCGGGTCAATAACCTCTCGGAGTTGGTTTAGCGATTGCTAAGGCGCGACGCCTCGCGACGCTCAGAGTCGGATCGCCAAAGTCGACTTCCTCCAAAGCGAAAACCAACATCTCATCGAAACATCGGACACCTTTGCCTCTATCAAGTGGTATCAGATTTCAAGTTGCTCGTGAGATTTTACAGTTTTTCGTAGTTTAGATCGAGTCTGTTCTTCATACCTAAAGTCCACGAAAAAGCCACAAAAAAATTAGGTTAGTTCATCATATCCGAACCAATCTGAGCCTTTGCATAATCTTTTTAGGGTTTTGCTTTGTTGAATTTATGTTGCATCGTCGTGTCAAGTTGCTGGTCTTAGAGTCTAGTCTTTAGAGTTTCGAAGTTCGTCATAAGTTGTCACGCCGCCACCGCACCATCATCATCGCCTTGCCATCTACCACCTACCATCCACCGCTTCAATCCGTGATCCATATACCACCACCAATCCGTATCCATATACCACCACCGATCCATATCCATATACTACCACCGCTACCACCACCACCCATATACCACCACCATATATCCACCACCAATCCGAAGTTCCTTGCATATTAGGTTTGTTTTCGAGATCCATCTAGTTTCCGATTCGTGTTTCCTTGCCGAGTAGGTTTCGAAAAAAAAAGAGTCTGAAACCACCTCCGCTTAGGCCCAAAATTTTCCAAAACGCACTTTGTCAAAAAAATTTTCGCTATCCTATTTTTAGGTGTTTCTAAGTGATTGAGACAACATTATTATAGAAAGTTTTTTGACCTGCTTCAGCTTTTGGGTCCGGCAATAAAAAAAAAAATTTGGTCAAAAAATTTCGTGCCCATCCCGCCAGCTTTGACTGGAAGAGTTTTGAGACACTCGCCATTATAGTGATTTTTCGCAAAAAAAAAAGCAGCAAAAAAAAAAAAAAAAAGCGAAAAAAAAAAAGCGAAAAAAATTCCAGAGTGTGCTTTTCCTTGTTTACGCAGCACCGTGATTTTGTTAGTGTTCTAGGCTCGCCTCTAGCACGGTTCAGCCTAGGACCAAAGACAAGACTGCTGTGAGCGCTTATTCAACTTTGCATCTCTCGAATTGATTATTGCTAACCTTTTTGCTACCATATTATAAGCCTTCCCAGCTCCACATACATCTACATCGTATGCTTGACTCTCCCCGTAATCGCCTATCCAAGCTTTGAGAGTTTTGACTACATCGGTTGCCGATCACCGCCGCACGCTGGGTAAGAACCGTAAGAATTTGAGATTTGCTTGACGGATTTGTGATCGCCCACCACACCACCACCACCACTTCCTAGTAGTCCGTCAATCATATTCTTGTGTGTTTCTATTGTTGCTAACCATGGCAGGATCACAAGTCGACGAGACCGACCGGGAGAACATGACAAACAAAGCGCTACATGATAAGTTTCAACAAATGATGAGGGGCAGGTGGAAGATGTGCTAAATAGATTTGAAGAGGCCATGGAGAAGATAGATGGCATTGAGAAGGCGTCAAACAAAGCTCGATAACAAGTTTAATGAATTGCTCGCTGCCTACCACCACCACCACCGGCTGCACCTAACGCACCTCTACTACAACAACAAGGACTACCTCCACATCGCGAAACAGCCCTCCGCCGAGCTTCCCGTGTCCTCTTCACCGCCAAGCTGCCGGTGCTGCTGTTGATACTTCGTGGCTCCTCGCCGCGGCAAGGGGGGGATGATTATGTGAGAGCTTACGAGGATGAGGTTGATCAACATCGAACTACGCAAACCACCAGCACCACAACCACCAGGTCGCCCACATGCAAATAATGGCAATGTTCGGCTCCCTTCAGTACGAGATCATGACCATCTCCCTAAACTGAAATTGAATATTCCACCATTTGAGGGTAGATATGTTCCTGATATATATCTTACTTGGGAGTTAGAAACTGAACAACGATTTACATGTTTACAATATCCCGAGGAGAGACGTGTTCCTCGCCGCTGTTTGTGCTTTCACTAGCTTTGCATGTGTTTGGTGGTCTGAACATTGTAGATTATATCCTGCTCCAGCTACTTGGGCTGCTTTGAAAACTGCTATGCGCATCGCTGGTTCCACCATATTATCAACGTGAATTACTTCAAAATTGCAGCGCTTAAGACAAGGAAAAATTCGTAGAAGAATATTATCGAATTACAAACTGGCTTGATTAGATGTGGTATTGTTGAGGAGAATGAAGCTATGCTTGCACGCTTTTCTGGGTGGATTAAATAGAGAGATTCAGACCATTCTAGACTACAAGGATTATAATAATATCACCGATTATTCCATCTTGCTTGTAAAGCTGAACGTGAAGTGCAGGATCGATGTGCCTTGGCGCGACTAACTTTTCTCGCAGGTCGACCTTCATCATGGACACCACGCATCATCTACTTCCACACGCTCTACTACACCGCACCTCCGCCGGCTGCCACCTCCAACCGTGATACAAGAAAGCAGCACAACCACCACTATCTCGCCAAGAGTACACCGCTGGGCCTACACAGAGCTCTTCTTCTTCCATGGCGCCAACAGGCACACAAGTGATATTATTTGTCGTCGTAAGGGAAGAGGACATTTTATGAGAGAATGCCAATCTCAGCGCAGTGATGATTGCTACCGAGGATGGTGGGTATGAGTCCGCTAGTGACTATGATGAAGAGACTTTGGCTCTTATTACACATGAAGAACACGGTGGAGATGATTCTGATCCTGAGACGCAATACATGGCTGTCAAGATGCCGACAGTATGAATGTTTAGTTGCTCAACGTGTTTTGAGTGTGCAGGTTACACAAGCTGAGCAAAATCAGAGGCATAACTTGTTCCATACAAAGGAGTTGTGAAGGAACGCTCTATTCAAGGCCATCATAGATGGAGGGAGCTGCAACAACTTGGCTAGCATGGATATGGTGGAGAAGCTTTCTCACCACAAGACCACATCCACATCCTTACTACATCCAATGGTTCAACAACAGCGCAAGGTTAAGGTAACACGATCGCTCGTGTGCATTTTAGTATCTCTACATATGCTGATTATGTTGATTGTGATGTGGTACCTATGCAAGCATGTTCCTTATTACTTGGTAGACCATGGCAATTTGATAAAATTCTGTACACCATGGTAGAAACAATCAAGATACTCTTGTTCACAAGGATAAAATATTACTTTGCTTCCTATGACTCTCGATTCCATTTTGAAAGATGATATTAATAGAGCTAATAAAGCAAAACAGGAGAAAATAAGAGTGAAAATCAGATTGTGGCAAAAGAATTTGAGCAACAAATGAAGCCTAATAATAAACCATCTAATGTTGCTTCTGAAATTAAACTGAAAAGTGCATGTTTATTTGCCACCAAATCTGATATTGATGAGCTAGATTCTAGCAAATCTGTTTGCTATGCTTTTGTGTGCAAAGAGGCATTATTTTCATTCGAGGACGTGTTTTCCTCTTTGCCCCCCGCTCACTACTAACATTTTGCAGAGTTCACCGACGCCTTCCCACAAGACGTGCCACCGGATTACCACCTATTCGAGGGATTGAGCATCAAATTGACTTAATTCCCGTGCATCGCTACCCAACCGCGCACCATACCGCATCAATCCAGAGGAGACGAAGGAGATTATGCGCCAAGTACAGTGAGCTGCTCGACAAAGGTTATATACGCGAATCTCTTAGTCCTTGTGCTGTTCCTATTATACTAGTGCCTAAAAAGGATGGTACGTCACAGATGTGTGTTGATTGTAGAGGCATTAATAATATTACTATTCGTTATCGCCATCCTATTCCTAGGCTAGATGATATGCTTGATGAATTGAGTGGCTCTACAATATTCTCCAAAGTTGATTTATGAGTGGATACCATCAAATTCGTATGAAATTGGGAGATGAATGGAAAACAGCATTTAAAACTAAGTTTGGATTATATGAGTGGTTAGTCATGCCTTTTGGGTTAACTAATGCACCTAGTACTTTCATGAGATTAATGAACTAAGTTTTACGTGCTTTCATTGGACGATTTGTGGTAGTTTACTTTGATGATATACTGATTTATAGCAAATCTTTGGAAGAACATTTGGAACATTTACGTGTTGTTTTTAATGCTCTACGTGATGCACGCTTGTTTGGTAACCTTGGGAAGTGCACCTTTGCACCGAATCGAGTATCTTTTCTTGGCTATGTTGTTACTCCACAGGAATTGAAGTTGATAAAGCCAAGATTGAAGCTATTGAGAGTTGGCCGCAGCCCAAAACGGTCACACAAGTGAGGAGTTTTCTTGGACTCGCTGGTTTCTATAGGCGCTTTGTGAGAGACTTTAGCACCATTGCTGCACCTCTCAATGAGCTTACAAAGAAGGATGTGCCTTTTGTTTGGGGTACCGCATGTGAAGAAGCCTTCACGGTATTGAAAGATAAGTTGACACATGCCCTTTACTCCAACTTCCTGACTTTAATAAGACTTTTGAGCTTGAATGTGATGCTAGTGGAATTGGATTAGAGGTGTGTTATTACAAGATGGCAAACCTGTTGCATACTTTTCTGAAAAATTGAGGGCCTAGTCTGAACTATTCTACTTATGACAAAGAATTATATGCTCTTGTTCGGACTTTAGAGACATGGCAACATTATTTATGGCCCAAAGAATTTGTTATACATTCTGATCATGAATCTTTGAAACATATTAAAAGTCAAGCTAAACTGAATCGTAGACATGCTAAATGGGTTGAATTCATTGAGACTTTCCTTATGTCATTAAACACAAGAAGGGTAAAGAAAATGTTATTGCTGATGCTTTGTCTCGTCGCTATACTATGCTTTCACAACTTGACTTCAAAATATTTGGTTTGGAGACCATCAAAGATCAATATGTGCATGATGCTGATTTTAAAGATGTAATGCAGAATTGTAAAGAAGGAAGAACATGGAACAAGTTCGTTATTAATGATGGTTTTGTGTTCCGTGCTAACAAGCTATGCATTCCTGCTAGCTCGTTCGCCTTTTGTTGTTGCAGGAGGCGATGGAGGAGGATTAATGGGACACTTTGGCGCCAAGAAGACGGAGGATATACTTGCTACACATTTCTTTTGGCCAAAGATGAGACGGATGTTGAGCGCTTTGTTGCTCGCTGCACTACATGTCAAAAAGCTAAGTCACGACTCAATCCTCATGGTTTATATATGCCTTTGCTCGTGCCTAGTGTTCCTTGGGAGGATATATCTATGGACTTTGTTTTAGGTTTACCTCGAACAAAGAAGGGAGGGATAGCATATTTGTTGTCGTGGATAGATTCTCAAAATGGCACACTTTATACCATGTCATAAAAGCGATGATGTCGTTAATGTTGCTGATTTGTTCTTTCGTGAAATTATTCGCTTGCATGGTGTGCCAAATACTATTGTTTCAGATCGTGATACTAAATTTCTTAGCCACTTTTGGAGATGTTTATGGGCTAAGTTGGGGACTAAACTGCTTTTAGTACTACTTGTCACCCCAAACCGATGGATAAACTGAAGTAGTCAATAGAACATTGTCTACTATGCTTAGGGCTGTTTTGAAGAATAATAAGAAAATGTGGGAAGAATGCTTGCCTCATATTGAATTTGCTTATAATCGCTCATTGCATTCTACTACTAAGATGTGCCCTTTGAAATTGTGTATGGCTTCCTACCGTGCACCTATTGATTTGTTGCCTCTTCCATCTTCGGAGAAGGTTAATTTTGATGCTAAAGAACGTGCTGAATTGATTTTAAAATGCATGAGATAACTAAGGAAAACATTGAGCGATGAATGCTAAATATAAACTTGCTGGAGATAAGGGTAGAAAACATGTTGTCTTTGCACCGAGATCTTGTTTGGTTACATTTATGTAAGGATAGGTTTCTAATTTGCGCAAATCAAAGCTAATGCCACGTGTTGATGGTCCATTTAAGGTGTTAGAGAAAATAAATGATAATGCATATAAACTTGAGCTGCCTGCAGATTTTGGGGTTAGTCCCACTTTTAACATTGCAGATTTGAAGCCTTATTTGGGTGAGGAATATGAGCTCACGAGGACGACTTCATTTCAAGAAGGGAGGATGATGAGGACATCAATACCATTGTTACACCCACAGCCCCTACTGCTACATATACCGGACCAATTACTAGAGCTCACAGACGCCAATTAAATTATCGTACTTTCGCTTCTTGGTAATGATTCTAATGTTCATGAGAATATGATGCTGCTTAAATTGGATACATTTGTTTTGCTTACAAATGAAGGCCCTAGCTTGGAGAAGGATGGACATTGAGCAAGAACAAGCATGGAGATAATGCCATGCTAAGGGGAACAAGAACGGAGTTACAAGTGATGATTTCAGGACTTTGAAGCCACCATAATGGTGCATGAAGCCTTGGACGAAATATACAAGATGCTACTTCATAAATGTCGCCCCGAGGCTATTCTAGGTGCTGCACACCTTATTAGTGGGCCAGGCCCATGTAATTTCGAAATACTTAAGTATAGGCTGTTTTAGAGTCCGTATGTGGGGAAACAAGAGTTAGGGTTGATTTCGACCCTCCACCAAGGGCCACGAAATTCCCTCTTCCTCCATATATACAGCCCTTAGGGCACCGCTTAGACCTTGGGTTTTGTTTAGATTAAAAGTTCGCCATAGCTGCAACTTCGCAGATTTCGCTTGTGTTCAACGACTGCATAAAGGCGCCACAGTAACCCCACCTTGATCAATAAAGCTTTCATCTTATATTCGCAATATCCAGATTGCAATCTCAGCTTTGCTTGTTCTTCGCTTGCTCGCAGGAAACAGACCTCGTGGTCAGTTGATCGTGTTCTGCGTGGTCAATAACCTCTCGGAGTTGGTTTAGCGATTGCTAAGGCGCGACGCCCTCGCAGACGCTCGTAGTCGGATCGCCAAAGTCGACTTCCTCCAAAGCGAAAACCAACATCTCATCGAAAGACGGACACCTTTGCCTCTATCATGGGCCCTCGTGGTCGTTGATCGTGTCCGGCTGTGGGTCAATAACCCTCGGAAGTTGGTTTAGCGATTGCTAAGGCGCGACGTCTCGCACGTTCGTAGTCGGATCGTCAAGGTCGACTCCCACAGAAACGATAGCCACCATGATGTAGGGCGGAACCCTACGTGGACGATCTTTCACGTTGGAGCGGATCCTACGGGGGAATCACGAAGAACGAGCGGAAGAACACGAGGAAATCACGGGGAGGAACGAGGGAAAACACTCAACCAACAAGGAATCGGTCACACAAATGCTAGATCAAAGAACACAAAGGGAGATACATGATTCAAGGTCGACAAAGGACGATACAAACGGTAGCCGTTCTTCTCCGTGAGGAGGTCTTGATGATGGTCTTCTCCCAAAGGGAGGTCTTGAATCCAAGGTGGATCTTCTCCAAGAGGGGCCTCGGTCACTCTCGTGAGTAGATCCGTATGGATGAGCCAAGCTCTATCTAATGAGCTAAATCAACGCTAACCCTAACTAGGAGGAGGTGGAGGAGTATATATAGTGCTAAGCCACCAAGGGGTAAGTGAGGGCGAAGGGGCACACGGGCTCGGCCCAATACACTGTGCACGTGATAGGCGGTAGTACCGGGTCCTTCTGGCGGTAGTACCGCTTGAGGCGCTGCAAGCGGTAGTACCGCTTATGATGGGCGGTAGTACCGCCTGGAGCCGCTCAACTCAAGTTTGTCTGACTTTATGGAAGTGGAGTGGATGTAGAGCGGTAGTGCCGCTTGATGATAAGCGGTAGTACCGCTGGGCCTGGGCGGTAGTACCGCTTGCTCCTCAGCTTCTTCTTCCTTCTCCTCTTCCATGCTTGGCCTTGGTCCTTGGATCCTCCATGGTCGCCTCGGTTGTACCTAAGTGTATGCAAGGTCCATGCATGAGGTAGTAGCCATGTCTCACATGTGGAAAGTGACGGTTCAAGAGGAGTGAGTTCACCTTGGGTCCAATGGCGATAGTCGAGGTCTCATCTTATGTATCCTTGGGGCTTGGAGAGTGGTTGGAGTGTACATGGGGATGAACATGGTATGCTCCGCATCATCTCCCTCCCTTGGGAAAGATCCGACCTCGGATCGTGATCCTCATCACCATGGAAACGGTTGTCGAGACGGACTTGTAGTTGGACGGTTGAAGACATGGCGCAATCCAAGTAGTCCAAGGTGTCACGGAGTGATAGACATGCAAAAGAGCAAACACAACCAACACTGAAATACAATGGTTAGCGCACGCAAAGTGTCCATCATGTAAGAATGAGTCCGTATGGCAATATAGTTCGTGACAAAGCGCATGAAGCTTATCAAAATGATCTAGAATGGTATGCAAAGCATTCATGGGAACAAATGCAATCATTATGCACACAATTGTGTTATGAGTATGGGCAATGCAACCACGGTGCAATATGATGTCATATGGATGGTGCATCAAAAGCATGAACATAGCAATGGATGCTCAATATGATTATGTTATCATGCAATTGATGGTAGGCAATATGATCATGATGTATGAATATGCCATCAAGGAAGATCACAACAAATTTGCTAAGGAAGTGAACAAGCTCATATATCATGGATGTCATGGAAATAGATGCAACAAGGCAAGCATAATGTGAGTCAATCCATGCATATGGTGCAAACTTGTGGTGAGTATGATATGTCCATCGAGCATGAGTATGAGCACAATCAACAAATATGGATGTGTTGGTATACCAATGCTCGATGTTGTGGCAAGAGTGGAAAACCAAGGTGCATCCAATAAGTCCGAAGCGCCTCAATGTAAAGGTCCATAGAGCCAATATCCAATGTCGATCCTCCATCCAATAGATGTATCATGTAGACAATAAGAAGGAAACAACAATGAAAGTATGGCCCATCCAATATGCAAACTTGAGGATGGCTCAAAGGAAAGAGTTCACCTTTATGAGGATGTCGAAAATGTTGGTGTCGCACATCGTGTATGCCTTTATGTAACCAATATGTCTCATGACGGTAATGCCTTGTGAATCCTTCAAAATGAGAGGACATGACAAACACTGAAAAACAAATGAGGTTAGCGGAAATGCAAAACCTATCATTCGTGTCGTAAGATACCCAACAAGTGTATGCATCATGCTCATCATAAGAAAGGACAAGGGAATTTGGCATGGTGTGTAAGCATGTGATGCGATAACAACCAAATAGAAGAGGCTCAATCAAGCAAGCATGCATCACAAGTATAGTGTCCAAGTCTCCAATGTCATTAAGCATAGAGGCAACTATAGGAGACAAGCGACAATACCCAAGATATATCATGTGAGAGGCATGAACATATATGTCATCAACCCAAGAAAGCAAGTGATAGTGGAACATGGGTGATGCAACTAAGCAATCAATCATAGAGATCAAGTCAAGCAAGCTAGTAGTGCTAAGATGCAACGACTAGAAGGAATCATGACAAGCATGTCATGTGCAAATAGTGCGCATGAATAATTCACATGGCATAGCACAAGCATGAAAGCAAGATATGAGGAAAGTAGGTTCATGGTATTGGCAAGAAGTCCTATGTAAATAGCAATGTAACATCATGACTCTCCCAACACAAGAATCAACAATAGTATGAGGCACATGATAAACATGGCAATAGCTACTAGGATCTCCACCGAGCATGCAAATACACATAGGAGTAGCATAATGGTGAATCATGGGTAGATGCAAGCAAGGGTCACAAGTGCATGGCAAAGGCATAGAAGCAAGCATAACATGCAAAGTGAACACGGTAAAATGAGTATAAGGTGGCAAGTGGTAAATAGCCCATAGCCGTGGAGATCCAAGTAGAAGAGGTGCGCGTAGTCCTTGCGCCAAGGGAATGGTGGTAATGAAAGTCCACGTGATCCCAAGTCATCGCTGTTCTCAAGAGCTCAAGCCACAACTCTGGGATTGAGAAGTTGACGAGTATGCATGAGTACCTACACAAAACAAAGACAAAGGAAAATTGTGTGTGTATGGTATATGTACACATCATCCATCATGATGCGCATATACATGTGTCGGTTAGCACAAAATATCCAATGCTCAAATAAATGAGATGCGTGATATAGAAACATGTCATCCATCATGATAGGTTTGTTGTTATGTATAGCATAATGGAGACTCAAATTGTGTAATGCATCATGAGCAATATCTAGAGCATTGTTATTCATGGAATGCATATGGTTCACGCAATCATGGAAATCATGCAAAGTATGGGATGACTCAAAATCTCCAAACATGTATGAGGAAACTATGGGGTCTCCTCATGAGCAAGAGTAGAAACATCACGGGAGAATATTGACAACATCCACAACAATGCATATTTGGAACAATGTGATCATGGCATGGAATAGTAGATGAATTATGACATCATGTAAAGGAAGCATGGCAATATCATCACAAGAGAAGCAAAAGCCAATGACCATCATCTCGCCATCTATGCCATAAGTGCAAATGGGATTTATTTTAATGGGGCATGCATAGTTACTATGTTGAGATTGAAATGAGGCAATATGGGAGATCTCACTCATAGCATATGACAAGTTCAATGGATTGTCAAACATGAAGTGACCAATAGAATTTTCACATGATATCCTATGGAGCATGGCATCACAACTAGGCAACTCAACATGCTCATCATCATATTCATCATAAATAGGTAAGTCAAGGCATGAAGAAGTTTCACTAGCATGAAGCATGGTAATAGGTGGGTCGACATCATGGGAGCAATCAATGTCAAGATTGTCCACTAGTGGGACAAGAGAAGTACCATCACCTATGTTACCTTTGGAAGGTCGCTCATGAGTTGTAGGTGAGGTGTTGAAGATCGCCTCGTTGTCATCTTCATCTTGATGGAACCATGGGGGGTGCATCATCATCCATCATGGCCATCGCTGCTCCAATGTAGGGATGGACTCACGAGGATAGGCATGTCGCCATGTAGGAGACCTAGCACCAAAGAAGAAAACACACTAGGAGTAGAGGTTAAGTCGTTAGAAATCATAGTGGCCTCATGTGCCGTGTCAACTACCTCACTCACTAAGTGTTGTGGCTCACTCACTCAATATGATGCTCTCACTGTATGGTTGGTGGAGTCACCAATGGCTCTCAACCTCACATAGGATGTGTGGCATGCTCTCATGTGTGGGGCTAGTGGTGGTCACACTCATCCTCTCATAGGAAATGCTCTCAATGTCACGTATGGTGGAGTCACCATGTCACTCACGGGTGGTGGCTCTCCTCACATGGCAAATGGGGCATCTCAACATATGTGGGTGCCGAGAGATGAAGGTGCAATGTCTCCATGCGCGGTCGCAGTAGCTTGACTCGGAGTATGAGTCCAATGTGGGCGCTGCCTTCATGTTGTTGAAGAGGTTCGCGCTGTCGCCGTGGTCGAAGGGATGGCCCTTGCTCGACTGCCTTGTCACCGCCTTGGTGTTGGAGGCCCATATGATGTGGCACC
>JAHIAM010002042.1:0-67893 GCA_021605205.1 Aegilops longissima | reverse complement strand
GTTAGGCGTCACGGTCTAGAACATCAAGAGGAATTGTGGATCGCCGGTGACCAAGTATGTGAAGGTTTGGAAGTCGCTGAAGACTTACCACGAGTGATTGGATGAGGTCTGCGTGACCTTAGTTCAAGGAGAATCGGTGAGGACTTGGTGTCTGAGCTGCGTGCTTTCGATGGTGGGTGTCCGGGACTGCGTGTCCTCGAGTTTAAATACTCGGCCGCTCAACAGACGTACAAGCCGAGACAGCGATTGGAACTGGTCTACAAATCATTGTCTTCACCAACCTACGGTTCTATTTCCTCAACCTTTTCATTTCCTCATTCTTGTGTTGAGTGTTTGTCATATCTGTGTTTGAAGACTTTGGTGAAGACTTTCTCAATTTCCTCAGTTCAATTTCTTGATCTGTTTGTCTTCATCTTGTGTTATCCTGTGATTAGGCTTTTTGTACTCTGTGATTGTCTTCATTTCATCATGATGACTATGCGATAATCTGCTATGCTTACTTCTCGAGTACTTATTCCGCTGCATGTATTTCTTAGCTAAGGAATTTCCTCACCAGACAAATTCCTCGATGAAGAATTTGTAAATTCTCTAAAATAGCCTATTCACCCCCCTCTAGTCGATATAACGCACTTTCAATTGGTATCGAGCAAGGTACTCCCTTGTTACGTGTGATTTTAGTTTAACCACAGAGTTTTAGTTATATGGACCGCAGTATGATCAAGGTCTCGGCGGGGTGTCCTACCTTGATGGGACGGACTACCCCTCTTGGAAGAACAAAATGCGAATGCATCTTGAAGCAATTGACAACGATCTACGGTATGTTGTGACAAAAGGTGTTTCCTCGGTCACACCCTCTACGAATGATCTTGATGTGAAGAGATTCAAGCAACTCGATTCTCAAGCGAAGAATATCATATGTAGCCATCGAGCAAAGGTCAATATGGAAGAGTGAGTGCTTTGGAATCTGCCAAACTCATACAGGACGAGGCTGTCCAAAGTAAATGAAGGTGTTTCAACTCAGCGTGACTCTCGAGTTGATGTTCTTGGAATCTCTTCAACCGCTTCAAAAGACTCGACAACGAAAATGTTCAACAAACCTTGATCGCCTCACCGACATCTCAAATGAGCTTCAAGCACTTGGGTGCCTTGACATCACCGACCATGAGGTGGTGAAGAAATTACTAAGATAAACGATTCCTCATTTGACACTCACACCGATGATACAAGAGCGAGCTGACTACAAGTCTCTTGATCCTGCTGATATCCTCGAAGGCTAAATACTCACGAGTTCGACTTGCTGAAAAGAGAGATCTCTATGGTTACGGCTATGGAAAACACGTGCCACGAAGGCCAAGGCTGAATCTGAATCGAGAGTGAAGACTACGGTAGTAGCCTTGGAGATCTGAAGAATTTGGCGAGGAGCTAGCACTTTCGTGAAGAAATTCCAGAAATTCACAAAGGCGTGGTCGTTTTGGAAAATCCTCAAGCGGTGATTCCTCATCTAGTGACTATAAGCGAAGACTTTGCCACAAATGCAAGAAACCTGGTCACTATATCCAAGATTGTCCTCGATGGGAAAAGGAATTAAGAAAGAAGAAACACAAGGATTACAGATTACGATGGCGTGAAGAAGAAGAAGAAATCATCAAATCTTCATCATCAAAATCCTCAAAGCCTTCTTCTCACAAGAAGAGCAGCTCCAAAAAACTCGGGCATTCATTGGCAAGGAAATGGACTCTGAAGCTGAATCTGAGGAAAATGAGGAAGAGGAGGAGTGCGAAGAATCCGAATCTGGTGTGGCTAGTCGGCTCTTGCTTTCGCCTATGTTAGCAAGTCCATCTTCAACACTTGAAGAAAGCCGACTCAGCCGACAAACTGATGAGGAAAATGATGACTCGCTCCCACCTATTGCTTCATGGCAAAAGGTGCCAAGGTACTCAATTTCACCTCCTCGAATCCGGTGAAAATGAATCGATGAGGATCTTAAGCCCAGCTACTCTAAACTTGCTAAGATTGCTATAAAACAACAAAGGGCTTTTGAAAAGGTTCAAAACATGCTAGATAAGAGTGATGATATGTTAGGTGAAGAAATGGATCGCACTCAAGCCCTAGCGAAAATCTTGAAAGTTCGGTCTAGGCTTGACAGCCTTCAAGGTCATCATAACACTCTCTTATCGATCATGAGAAACTTTCTTATGAATTTCTTCAAAAGCAAGATCTTGAGAAGCTAAGGCGAGTTATGAAGATCTTGAAGGAGCGCGATTCATTACTTGCTCAACAAATCAGCGCTTCTCAAGAAGAATTTGTTCCTCCATGCTTAAAATGCATTGAGCGTGAATCGCTAATTCTTCACTGAATGTTCAAATGCTTCAACTGTTACAAATTCTTCACCTGCCTCTACTATCACTAATTCCTCATCGAGGACATTGCTAGTATCCTTGACGATGCAGGACTTAAGGAATTGTACATGACGAGGCATGTACAAAAGCCTCAAAGGGCATTAGACTCTTTGTGATGTGCTTAAAAGCAGATCCTCAACGAAACCCTAGGAAGAGGTATTGCCTTTGAGAGGAAACTCAATCTTGATGGAGCGTCTTTGGAAGCTTTGGCGGTATCCCAAAACCTCATGGGTTGCTGCAAAGGGACCTCGATTGATCCATCCACCTTATCTGGCTTTACATGTGAATTTCCTCATTACGATGATGAGTCATTTGACTCAAACTATAAACTGTTCAAAAATCAGAATGGTGAAGTATTTGCTAGATATGTTGGCACTAAGCTGCGAGCGGTCCCCTATGAAGAAAATCTGGGTTCCCAAGAAGTGCCTTGAAAGTCTTCAGGTGAATGTCCTCATGACACCACCAAAGAAGAAAAGGAACCCCAGATCAAATTCTTCATATGGACAAAATTCTTCATATGGATCCAAGTCCTCATACGGACCAAATTCCTCATGTGGATCAAATTCCTCAAAAGGATCAAAGTCCTCATATGATTATCATCGTGCTAACAACTCTGTTTGCAGGTAGAGCCAAGGGCTATGAATATGTGCATTATTCTTCAAACCAATATGTTCATAAGTCCTCGAAGAATTTCTACCTTATTCATATGCTTACCTAACCCCTCTTATGTGAAAGCGAAATGGTTTGGCCTCTATGCCACCATTCTCATATGGTGCTCATGAGAATGATGAACTCTTTGCCACCCCTTGAGATGTGGGTGGTGAAGAAAAGAACTAATCTCTTCTGCGGGGTCAGGTCTCGGGCGTGTCTTAAGCGTCTGAAGAATTTCTTTGGGGGCACGACAAAATTGCTGAAAGGGCGAGGCTAATCATGATGAAATGAACTTTCATTTCACGTCCTCATCTTGCTTATCTAAATCTTGGTGATGAAATTCATCGATGAACTTGATATCATATTCTTCAGCGATGAAGTATATGAGATCGTAAGTTGTACTAATTCATCTGCGGGATGATCAACCCAAAACCCAGAGTGGGTTCTCGATAGTGGATGTACAAATCACATGGTGGTGACAAGAATCTATTGATGGATGCTCCTTATCACCGTCACATCTGAAGCATATCATCTTTCTTGACAAAGGCAAAAGTCGGTATTGGGACTTGGTAAGGTTGCTATCTCTAAGGACATGCACATGGACAAAGTCATGCTTGTTGAGTCTTTAGGATATAACCTCATGTCGGTCTCAATGCTTTGTGATCTTGATATGGTTGTTATCTTTGGCAAATATCGTTGTGTTGTGATTATGGGCTGACAATTCCAAAGTCTTGAAGGCTTTAGGAGAGGAGACTTGTATATTGTTGATTTTCCACGGGACCACAACCAGCCGTGTGTCTACTTGCAAAAGCTTGAAGGCTGGCTATGGCATCGACGACTTGGTCACGCAGGCATGAGGAATTTGCACAGCTTGCGAAGAAGAAGCATGTCATTGGCATTGAAAATGTCAAATTCCTCAAGGATCACTTATGCGGGGCTGTGAAGCGGAAAAATGACCAAGGCCAAGCATCCAGTGAAGACTATCATGACCACTACTCGTCCTTGAATTGCTTCACATGGACCTCTTTGGTCCCAATCATTACTCAGTTTGTCGTTAATGAAGCATCACTATATGGCTTTGTTATTGTTGATGATTACTCTCGTTACACTTGGGTACACATTGTTACTTACAAAAATCAAGTGCAGGAAATCTTCAAGCGATTTTCCTCGAGGGCTTCAACCAACTTTGGTGTGAAGATCAAGCACGTCGGGAGTGACAATGGGCTGAGTTCAAAATTCGGTCTTGATGACTATCTTGATGAACTTGGTATTACTCATGAGTTATCTGCTCCCTATACTCCTCGGCAAAATGGCGTCGTGGGCGCAAGAAGCAGAACTCTTGTTGAGATGGCTCGCACTATGCTTGATGAATACAAAAGCCTGATCGTTTACGGATTGAAGCAATTGACACTGCGTGCCACATCATCAACAGTATATCTTCACAAATTCTTCAAAAGACGCGCCTATGAACTCCTCACTAACAAGAAACCCAATGTAAGTTATTTCAAAGTCTTGATTGCTAAATGCTGGATTAGAGATCCTCACCACCTCTAAATTTGCACGAAAGCACATGAAGGTTTTATGCTTGGTTACGGAAAGGACTCGCACACCTCTGAGTCTTCAACATCGCACTTCACAAGATTGTTGACCTTTGTAGATGTGCGGTTCGATGAAACTAATGGCTGCAAAGAGAGCACCTACCTACATGTTAGAGCGAACCAGCACTGAGGATTCTATCGAGTTCAAGGCAACCGAGGATGTCATTCCTCTTGAAGAAACTGCTGAAGAATTCATTCTGTCTGTGAAGAGCGTCGAGTGATGCACTGAAGATAATCTTTGAAGAAAATGGTCTTGAGGAAAATGATCAAATTCCTCGAAGACAACCAGCTCATCCTCGCGTTGCAAAAGAAGTGCAAGTTGACAAGATCATCGATGACATTGAAGCGCGAGTCCTCTCACTCGCTCAAAAGCTTCACATTTATCTAACTTTTGTGGGCACTATGCTTTTGTCTCTATCAGAGAGCCCACTAAGGTAGATGAAGCATTTACGGAGCAGAGTGGATTCAGGCCATGCAAGAAGAATTACATCGATTCGAGCTCAACAACGTCAGGAACTGGTCAAGCGTCTAGATCCTCATAAGCATAATATCATTGGCACAAAGTGGATCTACCGCAACAAGCAAGATGAAAATGGTCTTGTGGTGAGGAATAAAGGCACGACTAGTAGCTCAAGGCTACACGCAGTTGAAGGAATTGATTTCGATGAAACTTTTGCACTGTTGCTAGACTTGAGTCTATTAGCATATTACTACGCTATGCTAACCATCACAATATCACTTTATATCAAATGGATGTGAAAAGTGCATTCCTCAATGGTAAGCTTGAGGAAGAAGTATATGTTGCTCAACCCCGGGTTTTGAAGATCCAAAGAATCGACAAAGTCTTGAGACTAAATAAGGCCCTCTATGGCCTCAAGCAAGCCCCTCGGGCGTGGTATGATACATTGAAGGAATTCTTCGTGAAGAATGGCTTCACACCGTTCACTTGACCCTACTCTCTTTACTAAATCTTATGATGGTGAACTATTTGTGTGCCAAATATATGTTGATGATATTATCTTTGGCTGTCTTGACCAGCGTTATAGTGATGAATTTGCCTATATGATGAGTGAAGAATATCAAATGTCTATGATGGGAGAGTTGAAATTCTTCTTAGGTCTTCAAATTAATCAACAACACAATGGCATATTCATATCTCAGGAGAAATACCTCAAAGATGTCACGAAGAAATTGGCATGCAAGATTGCAAAGGCGTCAAAATTCCTATGCCCACAAATGGCCATCTATGCAATTGATGAAAATGGTATTGACTTGATCACAAGGTATACCGCTCCATGATTGGTTCTTTATTGTACTTATGTGCATCTAGGCCAGATATAATGCTTAGTGTTTGCATGTGTGCCCGATTTCAAGCTACAGAAGGAATCACACCATAAGGCTGTGAAGCATATTCTTGATATCTAGCTCACACACCAACACTAGGATTATGGTACCCCAAGGGCTCTACTTTTGATCTCATTGGATATTACGACTCGACTATCTTTGGTGATCGTGTGGATCGCAAGTCAACATCTGGTACTTGTCATTTCCTCGGACGATCTTTGGTGCATTGGTCCTCGAAGAAAGCGAGCTGCGTATCCTTTGTCCCTGCGAAGCTGAATACATTGCTCTTTGGCTCGTGTTGTGCTCAATTACTATGGATGAAGCAAACCCTCAAGGACTACGGCATCAACGTGAAGAATGTGCCTCTCTCTTGTGACAATGAGAGTGCCATCAAGATTGCTCACAACCCAGTTCAGCACTCGAAGACAAAGCACATTCAAATTCGTCATCATTTTCTTCGTGATCATGTGTTGAAGGCGACATCTCCATCGAGCACGTGAAGGCGAAGAACAGCTAGCTGATATCTTCACTAAGCCCTTGGATGAGAAGAGATTTAGCAAGTTGCGGTGTGAGCTAAATATCTTAGAATCTTGAGCGTTCTTTGAAAAGGACACACATCCTAACACTCATGCAAAATTGATGACTTAGATGTGCAACACATGAAGAAACGTTTTCTTCAATCAATGAAGAATAACACTCTAAATGTGAAGAAATTAATGAAGAATTTGATTCTCGAACCCTCGACAATTATGCGCGGTGTCTGAAATCATCATTCTTATCGTTGGGTCACGCCACCACCAAAGTTGAAAATCTTCAATTTGAGTTTTTCCTCGAGTTTTGAAATTCTTGAGTTTTCAAATTCTTCAGAGTTTTCAAATTCTTCAACTTTGCAAAATCTTCACTTTGTTTCCGTTGTGTTTCTTCATTGAATATATATATATATGAGTTTATGTCCTCTCAGACATTCACTTATGGCTATTTCTTCAAGTCGCTTTTTACGCTAAGTGAATGTGATCGGACCCTTCCCTCTATGCTATACTCAACCCAATCCATTCACAAATTCTTCATGTGCGTTCTACTTTGAAACTCGTTCAAATTCTTCCTTTGTGTCCTTGACAGTGAAGAAATTACAACGGAACTTTTAAAGCGAATCTTATTCAAACCTTCATTTTACCGCTCAAACGTTCCGCATCCCATGATGCATTATTATATTCACCCACGATCGAACACGATCTCCACTACCTGATGCGTGGGTGACACATGTCGTGAGAAGGGAAGCGGTCGAGGCACGTTAGTCCTAAATCTTGGACGATCCGTTTTCACCGTGGCTATAAATACCCTCTCTCCTTCCTCACTCTTTTACTCCGCTCGACCTCTCTCCCGCTCGAGCTCCTCAAAACCCTAAGCGCCGCTTCTCCATCGTCGCCGGTGAGGAAAAGCTTCTTGCCTTGACCTCTTCGCCGACGTACTCGCGCCGACAGTGGAATATCTTCACTCCGCCGTCACGTAGCTGATTTCCTCTGCCAAGTTAGGGCGGAGAAGATCTGAACAGACGAACTTCTAAACTGATCATCTCGGTTAGTCGTGTTCTTCACTTGAGTAAATTAAAAGTTACTTTTACTACTCGATTTGATTCTCAAATTTTCTTCAAATTCTTCAAAGGTGTTTATTCTCCAAATCTTCATACATATGAACACCTCAAATCTCTTGACTCATTTCTCTAAGCAATGATTTTCTTCAAGATTCCTCAATTGTGTGGATCTTGATCTATACAACTCTGGAACCTAAGACAAAAACGCTTATTGAAATTCTTCAAGGCTCATCTGGTCAAAATCCTCAAACTTGTTCTTTTGAAAAACCCTCGAAACGCATATGACCTCTTCAAATTCCTCGCACCTATACTCATTCACAGGTACAAATGTCTCTGCTGAATCCCTAGGTTCTCATCAACTTAACTCATTTGCAGCGTTCCTCGAAGAAAAACTGCACACTTCTTGAGAGAACTCAATTGTTCAATTTCCTCAAGCGAAGAAAATGGCGAGATGGTAAGAAGCCGCAGAAGGAGGAAAGAAACACGAGGTCATGACAGCATTCGAAATCCACGAGGAAATATATCGCGACTCATACACGGATGAGGAAAGCAAAAATCAGCGCAAGGTGCGTATCTGAAGATTGAGCGGAGATGGGCACGGGAATGGAAGGAATACCAATATGTAACACCTAAGTACATGAAGAAATTACGTTAAATCCTCCATGCCCAAGAGCTCCTTTGGCACCAGCCAAATAGCTGATCCCACTAGCGTCAAGCGCGTGAGGACTTTCACGATGAGTGGGCTAAGCGCCAAGCAAAGTTGGCTAAGCAAGCAAAGGAAGCGGTGAAGAAATTCAATGAGGATTCTGCTGCTGCTGCTGCCAGTCTCGGTCAAACCGAGAAATCAATGCAAAAGAAGTCTGCTAATAAGCCAAGTGCTTCATCATCTGCGCCCTCACGGCCAAGTTCATCGGCAGCTCCCTCCGGGCAAATTCCTCGTGACAAATTCCTCACCGCTCTCTGTTCCATCAAAGTCCTCAAGCTGCTCCGTCCAAACCTTGGTTCTTGTGCACCTAGCTACATGTCAAAGGACTGCTGGTTTCTCAATTGCCTCGAGCATCTCGCAAGTTCTCGGCTGCCCTCAATTCTTCATCGGCCCGACTCTGCTGAAGACAAAAGCAACAATTTGGGCGTGGTCCTCGGCCTAGCCCAAGGAAGAAACAACTTGTAGTCCACGTGCCATCTGATGATGAGGCATCTGATGAAGAACTTGAAGAAATCATCAGAGACCGCCAAGTTAGGGCCGCTAGAGCCAAAGGTACATCTGTGCCACTGCTACTGGATCCGAAGAAAGTCCTCGACTTCATTGACCTCTGGCACAATGATCCCAATACCCCTCTGCCTGATCTTCCTTTGACACCTGGTCAAAGTCATGCGCTGACTCACTTCATCGCTGAAGAAAATGGAAGTTTGAGAAGGCGAGGGAAATCAAGAAGGCTCAATACAGAAGGAGAGGTTCACGAAGAAAAATGTTGTCAAGATGACACGAGGAACTCCTTCAAATCAAAGCGACATTCAGAACCTCGGCAAGAACTTGACACATACTATGCTGATTGGCAAGTAGTCAAGACCAGATTAAATCGATCGGCGAAGAAAATCACAAGTGTTGCTGCACAGTGCAACGTGAAAATCCTCGAGTGAAGCATCGGTTTAGCCTCTTGAAGAAAATGCTGATTCGGGGCTGATGAAGAAATTCCAGCCGCTGAAGAAACTGCTCAAGTCGAGAACAGCTGCATCGATTCTTTGAAGAAATTACTCAAGACAGAGGCGCATCGATTGGCTCTGAAGAAACTGCACCAAATTCCTCAGCTCCTCCTGCGCCAACTCCAACTCCAATTCTTCCATCTGCTTCGATGTGAAGAAAACCAAGGCTCTTGAGCGAGCTGCTTTGTGAAGAAAAGGAAAGCATCACTGCGTCGATTCTTCGATTGCAAAGAAAATGAAGCCAATGACCAGCTCCGTTGAAAACCCAATTGATGCTATTCAATTTCCTCCATACCATCAAAGGAAGTAGTTCCTTTTGGAGAAGAATATGAAATCCCAACGGATCGATGAAGAACATCAATCTCACCTTCGTCGAGAAAATTGATGAAGAAATTGAAGTGGAAGCAATCCCTTCAACCCGGTCATTCCCTCATCGGACCATGAAATTCCTCAAGCTGGTCGAGGAAATTGAAAATGAAGATGTGGATATTGGATGTACCACTCCGGTGATCAATGATGACTTTTGGGAAAGTCAGCATCCCAATACTCCTCTCTTCACCCGCTTCAACAAGTTCCTCACTCCCACGCAATTGTCCAAATAGACTCGAAGAAAATCAACCCACTGGTTACGTGCATGAAGAAATTCCAGCCACTGCTGCTGATAATCCTCAGACTGCGCCTGTTGAGGAACAAGAAATTCCTCAGGCTGAAGAACCTGAACTTACGATTCCTGAGGTGGTGATGCAACTCACTGACACCCCTCTGCCAAAGCAAAAGAATCCGTTCTCAACCAAACAAAAGTTCAAGGCTGAAGATTTCTTTGCCGAGCATGTGTTCTTCTTGAATATAATCCTTATGATTACGCTCGCATTAGGAAGAGGCGTCTGGACTGCCGATCAAGCAAACTTCTATTCCTTAGTGCTTTTCAACAAGGACAAAATCTTGATCATGCTCATATTCCTCATGTGGATATGGAGTCGCTGCCGAGCTTTGAGCCCGTCCTAAGTGTTCTTCACGGCGCATGTCTCCTAAACTTCTGCGATATTTGTGATTGGAGCGAAGAGCTAATTCTTGATTCTATGCAACCCTTCACATCACGGAGGCGCTGAAGATGTACATTCATGGGTCTTAGATTGGATGACCGAAAACACTCACTACAAGGCCCCACAAAGTGAATTGCTTCGTGCCCTCCCACTCGATCCTCCGATTGATGGTGCACGTCGCATCTATGAAGAAAAGAACTTTCAATCACTATATGCAAGTCTTGATGAAGCCATTGAAGCCAAAGCAGGCACCAAGAACCAAATTCCTCGTCAAGGAATTATTATATGTGCCTCGGACCGTCTATCGAATTTTAGCGAAGACTATGAGTCCTATCAAGGCCACGACTCGAATGATGAAGAGGTCGTTGGCATCATGAAGAATATGCTTTTCAACATCATCCATGGCGTTCCGTCAATTTCCATGATTTCTTCATGAGGACTCGGCTAACATTGCCATGTCACCTTTTGAGCTGAAGCCTTATGCACCTTGGATTATGAGATTCATCGGTCAAGATCTTCACCAATTACAAAGGCGATACTTTAAACCACTGCAGCTACACGCCCGATTGAAGTCCTCAAGCGACCAATTGCCTCGGTGATGAAAAGGGAAATGCTACTGCTGTGATAGATGAAGGCACTCGTCCATTGGATGGACAGTTTATAGCAGCATCCTACTCCACCAATGATGACTCGCCACACATGACTCTGCAGCAAATACCTCGATTAAGCATAGTCCTCAAGCTCGCACCTGTGGTGATGACCGATCGTGAGTTACTCCTCGGTCTTCATCGGAAGGTTGATCGCAATCATAAGTGGGTCAAGCGTCGGTTTGGTACTCTACTTTACAATTTGACCTCAACACACAATGCGGTGAAGAAAAACCACTACTATCTTCATGAAACCTTCAAGCGCTTTGGGCTGTTCTTTCACATGTCTATAATGAGGAAGAACTGCAATCAATGGGACTCAAGGAAGAATTTGGTGGTCTGCACCTCCTCAGAAGAAATTCAAGAAGGTCAAAGTTCCTTCCTTAGTGGCCAGCTCCTATTCTTCATCTCGCGATCTTGATGAAAATGAAGATTTGGAAGACACTTCTTGCTGGTCCTACTTCAAACGAACAACCCGAAAATTCCTCAAGAGCGTTAGTCCTCGGTTTGATCCTTTTGGTCATTCGATGACAAAGGGAGAAATTTGAGTTAGTCTTCAAGCGGGTCTCGTTTTGTCTATATACAGTATTTTATTAAGTTACAACTCTCGTTCTTCCAAACCTTTTATTGGATCGAGTTGTAATCTTAAACCCGATGGTGCTTTGATACTTTTGATGCATTATGCTTTTGCTCTATGCTCTGATTACAGTAGTGTTGATATGCTCTGATATTTGTTATGCTCTGATCCTCATGAGCTCGTTGAAAATCTTCAAATCGATTTGGGATCTGATACTCATGAAAAGTTTCAAATTCCTCATACGCATTGGGCTCTGATACTCTTTATGCATTATTTTGCATGCTCTGAATACCATCAAGCACCATATTTCATAGTTTTCCTCATATTATATGTCAAATGCGTGTATGAATTACAAGATATAGGGGGAGATCTCCATGATTCAATTCTTCAAATGTGCATTGCCTCAAAAGCAAATTCCTCACTATGCACATCTTCAGGGGGAGTTCTTCTATATCTTGCAATCAAAATCCTCATTATCGTAATTACACTTCATATGTTTATCCCCGTTGAAAACTTAACCTGTATTGTCATCAATCACCAAAAAGGGGGTGATTGTAAGTGCATCTAGTGCCCCTTAGTGATTTTGGTGTATTGAAGACTTATAGGTTAAGTAACTAATGCTTTTGTGAGTGTACACAGGTCTATAAGTCTATGAGGAGTTTGATATTTCTGAGAAAGTCAACCCTAAAATGAATTTCTTCAAGCTGAAGAATTTGATATTCGAAGACTTTACGAAGACTTTGAAAGTGAAGAAATTGGTGTGATCTGAAGACTTGGTATTCGCTTGAGGAACATGAAGCGTGAAGACTTTTGTTTTCGTAGTTTCATTTTCTCTTTCTTGAGTCATAAAACACCGTCTTTGTTAAAGGGGTCGAGGAAATACTAAGGAAAAATTTCCATGTGAAGCTCAACTCAAAATCCTACACCTACCAATTCCTTGAGTGAAGCCTTTGGAAATCTCATACAGTTCAGTCAATTTCTTGATGATAGAGATGAAGCTCTTACGGTCCTTTGAGAATTTTTCTCGATCGAGAGTTAGGAATTCGCCGGTCTGAATTGCCTACACAATGAGGAACATGATAGCCACGAGGAATTTGATATTCAAAATTCCGACCGTTCTTTGTCTTCTTGCTTGACTGTCCAAAATATCTTATCCACCTAACGGTCATATCATTGAAGGGCATTTATGTCTTATCATGTCGGGCTGCTCCTAGGCTATAAATAGCCGCCCCTACAACCACTAGTTGGTTGGCTGCTCCGAAGAACTTGACACTTGTCATTTGAGAGCAACCCATCCTCACGAGGACTTTGGCGAAAATCATCAAGTGAGGAAAAACCCAAAAGTGAGGAAAAACCCAAAACCAAACCCCAACAAACCCAAAGTGATTGAGCATCCTTGAAGAAATTGATCCAGCGTGGATCCGGCGCTTTTACCTTTGAAGACTGTGCTTCTTCCAGACGGTTAGGCGTCACGGTCTAGAAACATCAAGAGGAATTGTGGATGCGCCGAGTGACCAAGTATGTGAAGGTTTGGAAGTCGCTGAAGACTTACCACAGTGATTGGGCGAGTCTGCGTGACCTAGTTCAAGGAGAATCTGGTGAGGACTTGGTGTCTGAGCTGCGTGCTTTCGATGGGGTGTCCGGGACTGCGTGTCCTCGAGTTTAAATACTCAGCCGCTCCAACAGGGCGTACAAGCGAGACAGCAGTTGGGCTGGTCTACCAAATCATTGTCTTCACCAACCTACACGGTTCTATTTCCTCAACCTTTTCATTTCCTCATTCTTGTGTTGAGTGTTTGTCATATCGTGTTTGAAGACTTTGGTGAAGACTTTCTCAATTTCCTCGGTTCAATTTCTTGATCTGTTTGTCTTCATCTTGTGTTATCCTGTGATTACGCTTTTTTGTACTCTGTGATTGTCTTCATCTCATCATGATGACTATGCGATGTCTGCTATGCTTACTTACGAGTACTTATTCTGCTGCATGTATTTCTTAGCTAAGGAATTTCCTCACCAGCAAATTCCTCGATGAAGAATTTATAAAATTCTCTAAAAATCGCCTATTCATCCCCCTCTAGTCGATATAACGCACTTTCAAAGCTATATATCACGGCGACTTCTCCGACCCTCTCTCGGGGCCCGTTCACGATCACTATTATCTCTAATATATTACACTTCGTTTTGTTCCTATGTATGTTGCCGAGCTAGGAATTGATCCTCGGGCGATTTTATGCATCGACACGAGTCTCGAGGCTCTTGGGAACATCGGTTTTATGCTTGCCTTGGTGCATCTCGGGTTTTAGACTGATACACACCTTGAGGGCTCACAGGATATACATCGACGAGAATAAAGCGCACCAGATTAAAATATTCACAAAAATCAGCCCGCGGTCGGGGTGGTGCACCACCTTGGAAGCAGTCCGGCATAAAGCTCGGGCGCTAGCAGCTAGCTCCATAGAGGGCATTTCCGGCATTAAGCTCGGCTAAACTCCTTCAAATTTTTTGAACCACGGTGATCTATGACACCTCGGATATAGTCGGTGTTGGAGCGGATCTGATCGGCGTTGGAGCTTGGACCGCGGTCCGGCGTTGGTGCTCGGCTGCAAAAGATACCTCGAATGCAGTCCGGCGTTGGAGCTCGGACGCAAGAGGACACTGCCTCCCGGGGACAACTTCAAACCCGGGGTGTGGCGTGAAAATAACAAGGCATTGATAAAGGCCGGAAACTTAAAGGGGCTCCTCGGATACCCAACGTGTAAACTCTTCGGATGCACTTCGGCGATCCTCACGATCGAAGATGAGAAGATTTGTTGAACCAGTTTTCAAGACCGATGACCAAAGATGAAGAATAGTTCGGAAGAATCGAGGAGCGTACCTAACTTGAAGACCGGTTCGGGGGCTCTTGGCGGTGTCTGGAATAGGGGTACTCACCACGTCGTCTCCGATCAGTTGGATTGGGCCAAGGACCCCATGGCCGTATACTCATGGGCGGTCCGGACAGCTTGCCGCATACAAGGAAGATTCCACAAGACTTGGCGATCAAGACAAGGACTCCTCCCCACCGGCGTATTCGGCTAGGACTCTTTTTATCCTAGGCCTCTGGTGCATTATATAAACTGAGGCCAGGCTAGTCGATAGACATATACACAATCATAATCATCATTGGCTAACTTCTAGGGTTTAGCCTCTATGATCTCGTGGTAGATCTACTCTTGTACTGCCCATATCTTCAATATTAATCAAGCAGAAAGTAGGGTTTTACCTCCATCGAGAGGGCCTGAACCTGGGTAAACATCTGGGTCCCTTGCTTCCTGTTACCATCAGCCTAAGACGCACAGATCGGGACCCCCTACTCGAGATCCGCCGGTTTTGACACCGACAACGACCGTGCAAGCTTGCACCCGAGCACGCCATCGCACTCGCCGCATCCCCAGCAGCCTGTAGCATCGCTCCACGCCCCTTGCCGTGCCTCCTAGCGTCGAGTCCGAGCTCGTCCGAGCTCCAGCAGCCGCAAAACTCGTCGCCGACGTCATTTCCGACGACCCCGAGCTCAACCACCACCCCACCCGACGCGGCTCACTCCCAGCTACGCGTAGATGCCCTCCTCCACCTGTTTGGTCGCCTGAATGCGAAACCCGAGCCGCTCCGGTGTACCTCGGCGAAGTCGACATGGCGCTGTCATTAGTAACTAATGACCCGGCTAAATAACCCCCTCTCTCACTGACATATGGGCCCCATGCCCTAATTAACCCCGGATTTATTCCCTGTTTAGTTTAGGTTAATACAGTCGGCCCACGTGTCAGTTTGACCCTGCCACGTCAACGTTGACTGGACCTTTGGTCACCTCATTTCTATACTGTTAAACGGCGTGTGGACCCCACATGTCGGTTTGACCCGGACCAGCCTGTTGACTGCGACATCACAATGATGCGATGCTAACAGCGATAAAGCATTTTACGGATTTAAGTTTATTCAGAAATTCGGAAAATAGTGCTAACTTCTAAAAATCATAAAATTCAACCATAGCTCGAGAATGAAATAAGTTATATATGAAAAATTATCAAAAAATCCAATCTATCCATCTGTACTGGTTTCATGCATGCTTAAACAAGTTAACTTGTTGTTTAGGGCAAAACATGATAAAGCACTATTTAAGATCACAAATGAGTTTGAACTTTGAATCTTTGGTTCAAAATAGCTCAAACCCATCTGGTTGTAGTTGCATTAGCCCAACACACTCATTTTACCATGTCATGATCATGCAACATATTGTGCATTGCATTGATTGTGTTTCTTTCTCTGTTGCCGGTATTTGTCCCCTCTCGATAGACGTGGTTTCGATGATGAGATCGATGACACCGATGAAGAACTATACTATGTTCATAAGTTCCAGGCAAGCAAAACCCCCTTATTCATTCCGATACAATCCCACTCTCTCGCTCCTGCTCTCTTTTACTGCATTAGGACAACAATGTTTCAACTGTTACATGCTGCGGTAGTTGAACCCCTTTCCTCTGCATGACCTGTCATTGCCACAGTAAATAGATGAAACCCACTAGCATGAGTAGGAGTTGTTTGAGCCCTGATGTGCCTACTCATTTATGCTTGTTTGTCATGCCTGCTATTGTCAGGTCTGATTCATCAGGGATGAACTGGAATGTGGTGAACATGTCCTACTGCTGAGAGCTAAGTGTGTGAACACGATTTGGTAAAGGTAGCGGTGAGAGGCCATGTAGGAGTACATGGTGGGTTATCTCATTGCAGCAGTCCTCAGGAACTGAGTTCTGTGTTTGTGATCCATGAACAATTACTACCACACATTGGGCTCTGGGCGCTCCAAGCTCTCTCGACTTATTAACCAACCTGATCTCTGTCCAGGAGTTGCAACTAGTTTCTGGTGTTTGCAGGTAGTGTTAGTAGTCTACCAAGTGGCACCAGTGCAGGTGAGCTGGGACAGACTAAACAATGTACGATGTACCAAGTGGCACCGGATGGTGGGCTTGGGAACCCTGCTCACATCGTTTGGGGCCGTGGCGACACCCGGCGGATCTCCTTGCGGATGGAACCGAATAGGCAATAAACTGGACTAGAGACTTGTGTGGTTAGTTAGGTCATGGCCGACTCCCTCGCCAGGCTTCCGCTTGAAGGTTGCCGAGATACACGCGTGTACATGGTGGTAAGTGTCGAGGCGTGTGTGAAGAAGTACACCCTGCGGGGTTAACATCATCTATTGAATAGCCGTGCCCATGGTAAAGGACTTACGGGTTGCTGTGCAGGTTCATAGACAAGTGAAAGTGGATACTCTAAAATGTGCAAGATAAGCGTGCGTGCTATGGATGGCGTTCTCGTAGGGAGACGGGACCGCATCCATAGTGGTGTATTGATATGGTGAATATGCGGACTCGTGTGCGCCACCTCAAAAGAGTTACTTGTAGTCGTAGTTCAGGTGAGCCACTGAGTCAAAGCTAGCTTGCTGCAGTTAAACTCCACCACCCCCCTTTATTGATACCGATGCATATATAGCTAGTTATGATGTAAGTCTTGCTGGGTACATTTGTACTCATGTTTGCTTATTTTATGTTTTGCAGAGAGACTTCGGTCTCTCTAGTAGTTCCGCGTGGACTTCGACGTTTAGCTTGTTACCTCAGCTACGATCTTGTGCACTCGGCAGGATCTGGTAGATAGTTAGGCTTCTCAGCCTTTTTCATTTGAAGATGTCTGTACTCAAACATGTTAAGCTTCCGATTGTGCTTTGACTTGTATGCTCTGAATGTTGGGTCATCAGACCCATGTTTGTAATATCTCGCTCCTCGAAGCCTAATGAATAAATACTTTGAGTCATAGAGTTTTGTTGTGATGCCATGTTGTATTTACACATATCAAGCATATTGTGTGTATGATTGAAATGCTTGGTATGTGTGGGATCCGACAACCTAGTTGTTTATCCTTGGTAGCCTCTCTAATGGGGAAATGTAGTCTTGTGCTTCCATGAGCCATAGTAGTCCGCTACAGCCCGGTTCACTGGAGTCCGGCTAGCCCACATTCTTGCTTGAAACACTTGACTAGCCGGCATGTGATTCACTTCGTTCTGTGTCATCCCTTGAAATGTCACCTTGGTGACATCCGGAGTCCTGCCTAACTGCTACATCCCGGTTCACGAGTCCTGATAGCCCAGTGCTACAGCCCGGATTCGCATGACTGTGCTTGTGACATGCTCAATGTTGATTGTATGCCTGTCCCGTAAGTTAGTGCCACTTTGGGTTCACGACTAGTCATGTCGGCCGGGTTCTCTGTCATATGGATGCTAGAGACACTATCATATACGCGAGCCAAAAGGCGCAAGCGGTCCCGGGCCATGGTAAGGCGACACCCCTGGGAATACCATGCGTGAGGCCGCAAAGTGATATGAGGTGCCACGAGATATGGACTGTCTGAGTATACCGTTATGTCATTTGGATGACTAACGCGCAGCCTATTTCATGAACACGATGAACAAAGTGTTTATGGAATTTTTGGATAAGTTAAATCGTGGTGTTCATTGATGACATTTTGATTTTCTCGAAGAATGAAGAGGAACACAAGGAACATTTGCGATTGGTTTTGGGCGAGGAACACCAGTTGTATGCCAAGTTCAGCAAATGTGAGTTTTGGCTAAAGGAAGTTGGATTTCTCGGACATGTTATATCCGGAGAAGGAATAGCATTGACCCCACAAAGGTTGAAACCGTAACCAAATGGGAAGCACCAGCGGCAGTTGGAGAGATTCGAGTTTCCTTGGACTCGCGAGGATACTACGAAGATTCATTGAGAATTTCTCAAGGATTGCAAAGCCTATGACAGGATCGTTGAAGAAGGAAAACAAATTCATATAGGCGAGGACTGTGAGGCAAGTTTTAGGAGTTGAAGAAAAGATTGGTTACCTCACGGTTTTGATATTGCGAGACTAGACTAAGGACTATGAGGTGTATTGCGGCGCTTCCGTCGAGGACTTGGAGCGATACTTATGCGGGAAGGAAGAGTTGTTTATATGCTTCACGACAACTTAAGCCCCATGAGTTAAATTATGCCACTCATGATTTGGAGTTAGCAACCGTTGTGCATGCCTTGAAGACATGGAGACATTTTCTCATTGGAAATCATTGTGAAGTATATCGGATCACAAGAGTTTGAAGTACATCTTCACACGAAGGAATTGAATCTCGGACAAAGGAGATGGTTAGAATTTATCAAGGATTATGACATGAGATTGCATTATCACCCGGAAGGCTAATGTAAGTAGCGAGGCGCATTGAGCCGTAAGAGCCACGTCAATACCCTAATGATGGGAGGAATACCCAATGAGTTAGCGAGGACCTTGAGAGCTATGTTTGGAAATAGTTCCAGAGGCTATGTAGCAGCATTGGAGATTGATCGACACTAATGGACAAAATCGAGAGAAGCCCAAAAGGCGGATAAGGAAGTTGCCTCTATAAAGGAGAAAATGAGCAAAGGAAAAGCTAAAGGATTCCGTGAGGATGAGCATGATACCCTATGGTTTGAAGACCGTGTTTATGTGCCCAATGACCCGGAGATCGGAAGTTGATTTTACAAAAGCCCATGATTCACCCTATTCGATTCACCGGAAATACCAAGATGTATTTGGATTTGAAGAATATTTTACGGTGGACGGAATGAAGAAGGATATTCGGAGTATGTAGCAGTTTGTGGCGTATGTCGAAAGTAAAGCGAAAGCATCGAAGCGGCAGGATTGTTACAACCATTGCCGATACCGAATGGAAGTGGGATAAACTAGGCATGGATTTCATCACAGGTTTGCCAAAGACCCGTTCGGGTTATGAATCGATTTGGGTTATAGTCGACCGTTTAACAAAGGTAGCTCATTTAATTCGATCAAGACTACCTATAGCGGTGCTAAGTTGGCAAAGATATACATGACCAGAATTGTGTGCTTACACGGAATTCGAGGAGCATCGTATCGATATAGAGAACCCAGTTCACCTCGAAATTTTGGAACCAGGTTACACGAAACATTGGGAACGGATGGAATTCGATCAGCTTTCCACCCACAGACCGATGGACGAGACCGAGAGTCAATCAGATTTTAGAGGACATCTTTGAGAGCTTGTGCACTAGATTATGGATCTAGCTGGGATGATAATTTGCCGTATGCAGAATTTTCCTACAACAACAGTTACCAAACCAGCTTAAAGATGGCACCTTCGAGGCTCAGTATGGAAGAAGGTGCGGGACACCGTTGTCATGGGATGGCCGGAGATCGTCGAGTTGTTTGGACCAGATTTGATTAAGGAGTGCGAATGAAGGTTAAGTTGATTGAGACAGGCTCAAGGTAGCCCAGTCCGGACAAAAGAGCTATGCCGATTCAAAGCGCCAGCGATTGAGTATGAGGTTGGAGCGAGTATATCTCGAGTATCCCGCTTGAGGAGTTAAGCGTTTTGGAGTGAAAGGAAAGTTAGCACCCGTTTCGTTGGACCATATAAGATTTTGCAACGCATGGGAGAAGTTGCTTATAAGTTGGAATTACGGAAGGACTGTCGAGGAGTTCATGATGTATTCCATGTTTCTCGATTGAAGAAATGTCACCCGAGATAGCGAGGTACCGTTAAGAGACACAGTGCACTGGAAGCAATTGATTGAAGGATGACTTGACGTCGAGGAAAAACCTGTTAAGATTCTCGATTATGCCAGCAGAGTTACCCGCAGCAAAGTTATCAAGTTTTGCAAAGTTCAGTGGAGCCACCACACTGAGGATGAAGCCACCCGGGAAAGAGAGGAAGTTTTGCTCAAGGACCACCCTCACCTATTTTCTAGCCAACCCGAATCTCGAGGGCGAGATTCATCTTAAGGGGGTAGGTTTGTAACATCCCAAATTTTCAATTTGGAATGTTATACATTAGGTCATCATGCATATCATATTTTCTCGCATTTTCCGATCCTAGAAAATTTCACGCAACTCAAGGACCCTCGGAGAGAGTTGGAGATTTCATTATTTTCATATTTGGGATTTCTCAAATTTTGAAAATAGGATCATTAGTTTATTTAATTATCTTCATAAAGTTTTCCTATAAAAAAATTAAGAGGGAATAATATGACTTTCCCAACATTTAGGAAAAATGAAGGTTTTATAAATAAATCAGATTTGGCTTTTGGAAGATTTATTTTGCTTAGGCAAAAATGAGCATTTAAAAAAATATGCATGTTTGCCGTTTTAAAAGTTCATTTTGTTAGACTCATTTTAGGAGTCGGAGAAAATTATTTTATTAAAATTGGAGTTAGTTTGGTATTTTTTAATTCGTTTGGTTTAGTTTAAAAAAACTGCCCCCCCAGGCCAAGGCCCACCCCGCCCAACCAGCCTAGCCCCAACCCGGCACCCGCCTCCTCTCCTCTCCCTCAGCGCCCCTGAAGCCCCGCCGCCACGCCGCCCCGCCGCCGGAGTCCGCCTCCGACCCGCCGCCCCTGGCCCCTTCCCAAGCCGCCACCACCCCCTCTTAAATCTGGCCCCCCCCCCTCTCTCTCTCACCGCCCCTTCCCCACCCGAGCCCATGCCGCCGAAACGCGCCGCCCTTGCCGTTCCTCGCCGTCGAGCCCGCCGCCCTCGCCGCCCTCCCGACCCGCGGACCCCCCCGGAGCCGCGGCGAAGACCACCGGAGGTAGCCCCGCCGATCCGGTTTTTAAAAAGAGATGTTCGGTTTAAAAAACCCTAGATGGTTTTATTTTTTCGGTTTTCTTAATTATGAGCGTTCACCGAACCGTTCGTTTCAATGAATGTGTTCGTTGGATTAGTTACATTATGACGTCCGCTATTTAGTCCGTTCGTCATTTTTTTAAATCGGATTTAATCCGTTATTTTTCGATTCGATTTCCGATCCGATTTTCAAATCTGTTTTATTTCTTGCTCGTTTATCGGAATCATGTGATTCAAGCGCTGGAGTTTAGATTCTGAAACCGCCGTTCAACTAACCTACTTACGAGTTTTGCTACTGTAAAATTTCGACCTAGTTTCAGATTGTTAAACCGAGTCGTTCTCTCTCGAGTTTCGACTTTCGATGCTTTATTTGATTCGATTCTTTTGCAACGAGGTTCTTAAGATGAACTATCTGGTTAGATCTTTTATTCGAGATTTCCTGTGCATTAGATGAGTACTTATTGTATTCTTGTTGTTTATCTGCGTTAGATCACCCAGAGTCGCCGCTTGTTACTTGAATCTCTAGGTCTCGCGGATCATCGGCAAGGCAAGTAACACTTGATCATACCTTTTCTACTACCCAGTTTTATTGCATTAGATCAAACTCTCAAACACTTGCATGTTTAGGATCAAATTAAATTGTGGGTTTGGGAAGTAGATTGAGGTAGTACCTATTACTGTTTTACTTATGAAACCTTGGGAGTTACTTCTCGTTTGCTCATTATGCCATGCTATGCTAGTAGGCGTGGATTGGGTGAGTGAATATCCATGACAGATGTGAGATTGTAATTAATGGTTTATCTAAGGTGGCAACCTAAACACACATCTGGGTGGATTGAGGCACCTGGTTTCCATCGGGACTTGCTGTATTTCTTGGACCGCCACCGGGCTCCAAGGGATCATAAGATTTTTCAAACTGGAAACTTCCGTGTGCAGCCACAAGCCAATTATGGGCTCTGGCGTAGTTGACTAAGTTGTGCGAACTCTTACGGGTAGGCTAGCTGATGTAGGGGATGTAGGTTGGTACGGTCTACCCACATGTAAGGTGCTAAGCGCTTACGAAGACTATGTCTCGGTCATCCGTTTCTCAAACACCATGTAGTCACGAGAACTAAGCGGAGGCGATCGAGTCTTGTGGGGAAAAGTGCGCAAACCTCTGCAGAGTGTATAAACTAATCATGATTAGCCGTGTCCCCGGTTATGGACAATTTTGAGTATCTGGTAATTGAATATCATGTGAGTCTCAACATGTTACTTCTAATAAATGTATTGGGTTTTGATGAGTACTTTTAATTGGGATTGAGGATGCTGTCAACCATTCTCAATGTTTAACAACCACCATGATAGTTAAATAAAATTATTCCTTTGTTGTAGGGAAAAAACCAGCTTTATGCAAAATGTAACCGTAGAGCCTTACCACCAGCCAAATATGCATGTAGTATAGGCTTATTCATTCATTGCTCCTTATGTGTTACATTGCCAAAGATATTCCATGTCTTGACCGTTTTGGCTGCAACTTTCATGTTGCGAGACTTTTTAGACGACAGTAAGGTGTTAGGTCGTGGTTCTATACTCGATGATGCACTGGAGTTGATGGACTCGCTTATCTTCCAAGCCTTCCGCTGTTATTATTAGATGGCCTTAAGCCATATTATTGTATTAAGTCCTTGTGGACAACGATGTAATAAGTGTGTGATTGCTACTCGCTATAAATCCTTGGAAGTCTTGTGTGGTGTCGACATTCTTGATCCGAGGATGACAAAAGCACGAGACTTGATCCATTCGGTCCGGTCGCTCTGAAATTTTACATAGAATCACAAGTCGACACGCAGGTCGTTATACAATATAATGGCAGCACTTTGTCTCCTGCCGGCTGACAAACATGACATGCAGGCCATGTACAATTTACACACACGCATCACATACACATGAGCTACACTATTCACATCCAACCCTGCAAAATAAAGTTATGCATAGAATCGCATTCTACCGGTTTGAGTGATCGTTTACGAAATACAAGGCACTACGCACACGGCGGTCCCGCTAGCCGGTTAGCGGGCGCGTTCGAAGGGGCAGCGCCCCTCGCGGGTGCGGGTAGTGCCCGACGTTTTCGGAAATCACAGATCACATCTGCACGGCGATCACGCACAATTTTCTGATCTGACCGATCTTATCGATCATCGTGAATCCGATTCGGATTTACATTTCACTGTTAACCCCGATGGCGGATACCGACCGATAGGGGTAGATTGTGTCACGATCTCATCGATCCCGATTACAGAAAACATAGCCTCACACAGCCAATCTCATAAACGACAACAGATCTCATCTGCCGCCTCCACATATCCAATATGCATACTCTGAAACAAAATCCTATAACAGAGGCTCTGATACCACTGTTGGGTTCTACGGTAGGGTGCGTCGACTGCAAATTAAAATTTCCTACGCGCAAAACAACCAGGAACATGCTACGGGAATGGATCACATATCATTACTACTAGACGCGCAATGCCATGCAGCGGATGAAGAGTTGGGGTAGCGTGATTTGTCTCCTCCTAGTCCAATATCCCTTGAACAGCAGGTCATCGGATCCCTCATACAGGTTCTCCGGAGCGGCACAAGTGCATCGCCTCTAACGGTATCCGCGCGTGCAGGAGGAACACCATGCGGTGGACTGCTAGGTCCGATCACACAGTCGGCGACGAGTGGAGGTGGCAATTCGCAACACATGCAAACCCTAGTGACAGCGCCAAAGCGATCAACTGCATGAGTGTGCTGCACCCCACTTTATATAGGCATCCGTCGCAGGCTCAACACTTGGGCCTCGCACGGACCCTAAAGTCCAAAATCTATTCGGTCGGGATCTGAATCCGAGTAGGATCACATCTGATTCATGGAGACCGATCCGGCCTCACAGGTTTCCTTCCCTTAAGCATGTGACCCCTTAGGTTCAAGTCGTCTTGGCCGTAGGTCGGATCACCTCCGACCTACTCGGCTGGTAGCAGCCTCTAGCAAGGCGTGCCGACCACCAAGTAGACAATGAAGCCGGTTGGCAAACCTGTACATCACACTTCCATTTCTTTTGCCACACGATATATGTTGTCGGGCTCAAGGCGAGACTATCATCCTTGTGCTAGCCGGACCTCTTTCTCGTTCTAGTGATGCCGACTGATGACCCACAAGTATACGGGATCTATTGTAGTCCTTTCAATAAGTAAGAGTGTCGAACCCAACGAGGAGCAGAAGGAAATGATAAGCGGTTTTCAGCAAGGTATTCTCTGCAAGCAATGAAATTATCGGTAACAGATAGTTTTGTGATAAGGTAATTTGTAACGGGTAACAAGTAAAAAGTGTAAATAATGTGCAGCAAGATGGCCCAATCCTTTTTGTAGCAAAGGACAAGCCTGGACAAACTCTTATATAGAGAAAAGCGCTCCCGAGGACACATGGGAATTATCGTCAAGCTAGTTTTCATCACGCTCATATGATTCACGTTCGTTACTTTGATAATTTGGTATGTGTGTGGACCGGTGCTTGGGTGCTGCCCTTTCTTGGAAAAGCATCCCACTTATGATTAACCCCTATTGCAAGCATCCACAACTACAAAATAAGTATTAAGGTAAACCTAACCATAGCATGAAACATATGGGGCCAAACCAGCCCCTTAGGAAGCAACTCATAAACTAGGGTTTAAGCTTCTGTCACTCTAGCAACCCATCATCTACTTATTACTTCCCAATGCCTTCCTCTAGGCCCAAATAATGGTGAAGTGTCATGTAGTCGATGTTCACATAACACCAGTAGAGGAAAGACAACATACATCTCATCAAAATATCGAACGAATACAAAATTCACATGACTACTTATAGCAAGACTTCTCCCATGTCCTCAGGAACAAACGTAACTACTCACAAATCATATTCATGTTCATAATAAGAGTGGTATTAATATGCATAAAGGATCTGAACATATGATCTTCCACCAAATAAGCCAACTAGCATCAACTACAAGGAGTAATCAACACTACTAGTAACCAACGGGTACCAATCTGAGGGTTTGGGACAAAGATTGGATACAAGAGATGAACTAGGGTTTGAGAGGAGATGGTGCTGGTGAAGATGTTGATGGAGATTGACCCCCTCCCGATGAGAGGATCGTTGGTGATGATGGTGGCGATGATTTCCCCCTCCGGGAAGTTTCCCAATGAACAGCTTTCTTTGGAGCCCTAGATTGGTTCCGCCAGGTTCCGCCTCGTGGCGGCGAGTTTCTTCTGAAAGCTTGCTTATTATTTTCCTCGGACGAAAGACTTCATATAGCGAAGATGGGTGCGAAGGCTGCCGAGGGCCTCTGAGGCGGGGGCGCACCAAGGGGGTAGGGCGCGCCTCCCACCCTTGTGGCCAGGGTGTGGCCCCCCTCTGGTATTTTCTCCGCTCAGTATTTTTTATAAATTCCAAAAATGACTTCCGTGAAGTTTCAGAACTTTTGGAGCTGTGCAGAATAGGTCTCTAATATTTGCTGCATTTCCACCCGAATTCCAACTTGGCATTCTCCTCTTCATGTAAACCTTGTAAAATAAGAGAATAGGCATAAGTATTGTGACATAACGTGTAATAACAGCTCATAATGCAATAAATATCGATATAAAAGCATGATGCAAAATGGACGTATCAACTCCCCCAAGCTTAGACCTCGCTTGTCCTCAAGCAGAAGCCGATAACGATAAATATGTCCACATGTTTAGAGATAGAGGTGCCGATAAAATAAAATACGGACATGAGGGCATCATGATCATTCTTATAACAACAACATATATGGATATTGTCATATGATTTCTTATGCTCAAGTAATAATCTATTCACAATGTCAAGTATGAATCAGGAACTTCCTTGAGAACTAACGAACTATGATCTCAGTCATTGAAGCAATTGCAATTTATCATAACATCGGAAAGAGTCTATGTAAGAGCTTTTCAGCAAGTCCACATACTCAACTATCATTTAGTCTTTCACAATTGCTAACACTCACGCAATACTTATGGGTATGGAGTTTTAATCGGACACAGAGAAAGATAGGGGCTTATAGTTTCGCCTCCCAACCTTTTACCTCAAGGGTAATGTCAACAATAATAGCTCAGAGCTAACTTACATCCAATTATTATATATATATATATATATATATATATATATATATATATATATATATATATATATATATATATATATATATATATATATATATATATATATATATCAGGATCTTTCCAACACAATGTGCTTGCCAAAGGATAAAATGTAAAAAGGAAAGGTGAAGATCACCATGACTCTTGCATAAGGTAAAAGTAGAAGATAGGCCCTTCGTAGAGGGAAGCAGAGGTTGTCATGTGCTATATGGTTGGATGCACGAAATCTTAATGCAAAAGAACGTCACTTTATATTGCCACTTGTGATATGAACCTTTATTATGCAGTCCATCGCTTTTATTGCTTCCATCTCACAAGATCGTATAAAGTTTATTTTCTCCACACTAATAAATAATACGTATTTAGATAGCAATTTTTATTGCAATGCAACATGACAACTTACTTGAAGGATTTTACTCAATCCATAGGTAGATATGGTGGACTCTCATGGCAAAACTGGGTTTAAGGATATTCGGAAGCACAAGTAGTATCTCTACTTGGTGCAAAGAAGTTGGCTAGCATGAGAGGGAAAGGCAAGCTCAACATGTTGGATGATCCATGACAATATACTTTATTTCGTATATAAGAAAACATAACCCATTACGTTGTCTTCCTTATCCAACATCAACTCTTTAGCATGTCATACTTTAATGAGTGCTCACAATCACAAAAGATGTCCAAGATATTATATTTATATGTGAAAACCTCTCTTTCTTTATTATCTCCTATTAATTGCAACGGTGACCAAGACTATGTTTGTCAACTCTCAACAACTTTTAATCATCATACTCTTTATATGTGAAGTCATTACTCTCCATAAGATCAATATGATCCCTTTTATTCTTTTTATTCTTTCTTTTTCTTTAATTCCCTCAAGATCATAGCAAGATAATCAAGCCCTTGACTCAACACTAATCTTTATTATATATAGCTCACGAACTCGATTACATAGAAGGATCAAGAAGCAAAACTCAAAACTAAATCATACTAAAACTTTATTCTACTAGATCAAGATATCACCAAAAGGATCGAACTAAGAAAAATGGTAAAGATAGGAGTGTGATGGTGATACGATACCGGGGCACCTCCCCAAGCTTGGCAGTTGCCAAGGGGAGTGCCCATACCCATGTGATTATGTCTCCTTCTTTGGAGGTGAAGAAGATGGTGATGATGAAGATAATTGTGCCTTCAGCTTTTTCATATTGTACTCAAGAAGGGAAATTTCCTCCTTTAAATCATCGACCTCTGATTCCAGCTTCAAGATCTTTTCACATAAATCTCCTTTGATTTTCTGCCGAAAACGAGAAGGAATAGATAAGCTGTTAGACAGTTTAGCCCTCTTAGGACGACTAGACTTCTTGAACTTCACGTGCATATCCCCCGGTTGAGGTAAAGGGACATCCTCCTCCGAACTTGAATCATTGATCCTCATCAAATGAGCATCCTCCTCATCATCCGTATTTCGACCATAAGGAGATAGATCCCCATAGGTCTTTGGGTCAGCAACGAGATGTGAGATATAGCTCTCTCCGTCAGAATCCTGAGATGACATCTTGCTCCAAACCTGCTGCAGAAACAGCTCGAAACAAAAACAGAGGATACTTGCGTGATACGAGGGTCAAAACCTTCGGGAGATTATATAATGATTTTTTACCGACCAAAAGAAGTATCGTGAAAGAAAACAGAGTCCGGAGGGCACACGAGGTGCCCACGAGACAGGGGGCGCGCCCAGGGGGGTAGGGCACGCCCTCCACCCTCGTGGACGCCTCGTGTCCTTCCCGGACTACTTCTTATTTTCCTATTTTTCTAAATATTCCAAAACGGAGAAAAAATGCCTTTAGAACTGTTTTGGAGTCGGTTTACCTACCGTACCACATACCTATTCCTTCTCGGAGTCTGAAACGTTCTGGAAAGTGTCCCTTATGTATTCCTCTGGGTTACGGTTTCAATAATATTGGTTTCAACATTTATGGGTGTAGGACCTTGAAGTATGTCTAGAGGGGGGTGATTAGACTACTTGATCGATTAAAAACTTATCCTTTTCCCAGTTTTAGAGTTTGGCAGATTTTAGCTATCTTAGGACAAGTCAAGCAATCATCACACAATTCAAGCAAGCATGCAAAGAGTATATTGGCAGCGGAAATTAAAGCATGCAACTTGCAAGAAAGTAAAGGGAAGGGTTTGGAGGATTCAAACGCAATTGGAGACACGGATGTTTTTGGTGTGGTTCCGATAGGTGGTGCTATCGTACATCCACGTTGATGGAGACTTCAACCCACGAAGGGTAACGGTTGCGCGAGTCCATGGAGGGCTCCACCCACGAAGGGTCCACGAAGAAGCAACCTTGTCTATCCCACCATGGCCGTCGCCCACGAAGGACTTGCCTCACTAGCGGTAGATCTTCACGAAGTAGGCGATCTCCTTGCCCTTACAAACTCCTTGGTTCAACTCCACAATCTTGTCGGAGGCTCCCAAGTGACACCTAGCCAATCTAGGAGACACCACTCTCCAAGAAGTAACAAATGATGCGTGATGATGAACTCCTTGCTCTTGTGCTTCAAATGATAGTCTCCCCAACACTCAACTCTCTCTCATAGGATTTTGATCTGGTGGAAAGAAGATTTGAGTGGAAAGCAACTTGGGAAGGCTAGAGATCAAGATTCATATGGTAGGAATGGAATATCTTTGCCTCAACACATGAGTAGGTGGTTCTCTCTCAGAAATGGCAAGTTGGAAGTGTAGGTTTAGTCTGATGGCTCTCTCCATGAGTGAAGAGGAGGTGGAGGGGTATATATAGCCTCCACACAAAATCTAACCGTTACACACAGTTTACCAAACTCGGTGGGACCGATTCAACAGACTCGGTCGGACCGATTTAGTAAACCTAGTGACCGTTAGGATTTTCGGTGGGACTGACATGCAACTCGGTAAGACCGATTTGGTTAGGGTTAGGGCATAACATAATCTCGGTAAGACCGATTACACAAACTCGGTGAGACCGATTTTGGTAATAAGCTTTCCAGAGAGTTGGTCAGGTAAACTCGGTGGGACCGATTTGCTCTTTTCGGTGAGACCGAAATGTTACAAAAGGGAAACAGAGAGTTTACATTGCAACCTCGGTGGGACCGATCGCTCACTTCGGTTAGACCGAAACGTTACGAAGGGAAATAGAGAGATTACAATCCCATCTCGGTGAGACCGAGATCCCTATCGGTAGAACCGATTTGCCTAGGGTTTGTGGCAGTGGCTATGACTTTTGAAATCGGTGGCGCCGGATAGGAAGAATCGGTGTGACCGATTTTGGCTTTAGGTTTAGGTCATTTTTGGATGTGAGAAAGTAGCTGAGGGTTTTGGAGCATATCACTAAGCACATGAAGCAAGAGGCTCATTAAGCAACACCTCATCCCTCCTTGATAGTATTGGCTATTCCTATAGACTCAATGTGATCTTGGATCACTAAAATATAAATGAAGAGTCTTGAGCTTTTGAGCTTGAGCCAATCCTTGTCAATAGTATTTTGAGGGATCCACTTTCATCATCCATGCCATGCCATTCATTGAGCTTTCCTGAAATAATAGTCTTGGAATAGCATTAGCTCAATGAGCTATATGTTGTTATGAATTACCAAAACCACCTAGGGATAGTTGCACTTTCAATCTCCCCCTTTTTGGTAATTGATGACAACGTATAGATGAAAGCTTCGACAAATGATAGTAAGATTAAAAAAACATCGTCGCTTTGAGAAGTATGTGATAAGCAAGATCTGCCCCTAAATTTGTGCATATATTAAGATTTGCTTTGGACTGCAAATGCACAAGAAGTTAGGCTCATGGGTTACTCTTCCATGTCACATACATCTTGGTGGAGCGCTCAAAATAATAACGATTGAATACATGCACTCATCACCAAGCAAAGTGAATGATCACATAGGATAGATAAGATAATATCATCAAACATGCATAAGTGTAGATTATGATCAAACACATGATCATCAATGTCTCACAAGAATAGCATCTCAAGCAATCAAAAGCAAACAAGTTTAAAACCACCAAAGCAAGAGAGAACAAAAGCAACACTCTCTCTCTCTCTCTCGAAGCCTATGATCTATACATTTTTCTCCCCCTTTGGCAACAAGTTACCAAAAAGTTCCTAGAAAATGCAGAGTGCTAGATCGACTCTCAGGCTTGATCTTCAGGTGGTGGTGGTGTCCGGATAACTCCAAGAATGAAGGCTTCAGTTGAAGTAGATGGAGCTGGGGTTGATGCTGGAGCTGGTTGCACTGGAGCTGTAGGAGCTGTAGCTGGTGCAGATGTTGTTGCTCTAATGTCTGTCACAGGCACTGTTGCTGACCTCTGGGCTCTAGGCACTCTGTCAAACACATTAGTGGTAGTCTTGCCCTGCCTCTCTTGCATGTCATCCTGCAGCTGCTCCACAACTGACTGAATCTCAGTTACTTGGACATCTAGGTCATGGAATTTGAGTTCCACGATTCTCTCCAAGCTCTCCTGATTCTGAGTGAGGTTGGCCAATCCTTTCTCAATCCTCAGTGATGATGCTATCAAGTAACTAAGCTGCTCCTGCTTGTTCTTCAAGAAATACTCAGATGCCTCCTCTTGAGTTGGCATCTTGGCAGCCTTCTCCTTCCTTGCCTTCTCCTTCTTCTCTTGAGCTTGAACTGATGACGGATCATTCTCATTCATGACAACCTGATTGTCCTCAAAGTCTAGATAGAGATGAAAATGTTCCTTATCCAATAGATATTTGCCTATGCCCATCTTTGAGTTAATCAACTCCTGAATCTGAGGGGCATATCCACAACTCCTCTTCTGGTATGCTGCAGTCCTCTTAATGGTTTCAACCATAAGGCTCATGACCTTGAATTTCTGAGGCACATCGAAAACATGAAGCAAATTGATTGCATGCCCTCTAATCATGTTGTGGTCACCTGATTTGGGCAATAGAGTATGCCTTATGATCCAGTTGATCGTAGGCAGCCCTGACAGCAGAAAATGTACTGATCCAAACTTGAATGTCTCAAGTGCATCATCTGGGATCTCCTTGTACATGTGTGCCATGGAATTGTGGTCCATTTTCTTCTTCCCATATATGTCCAGGTCATCTTCAGTTTCCTCTGGGGCATTGATCAACTTTGCCCACTCATCTATGGTAGACTGATATCTGGTTCCTTCTGACATCCACACTATCCTGCCATCTGGATAAAAGTGTGCTGTGGAGTAGAACTGCATGATAAGTTCATCATTCCAGTTGGTGAGCTTTTGCCCAACAAAATCAGCAACTCCACAAGCAACAAAATTGTCTTGCACTCCAGGATAGTGCTCTTCATTTTCCTTCATATAGGTCCAGTCGACCCACCTCATATCACAAACTATGGGCTTCTCATCCAACAATATTGTCTCATAGAAGTCCTGCTGCTCCTTTGTATGGAACCTGTAGTCAACAACAGTCCTTCTTCGTGTGGCATATGGATCTGTCATCCTCCATAGCCTCAACCCTAAGTCTCTTCTGATCTTCATGTCCTCAGCCACAGGATGGGCATCATTGTGGTCTGGTATCTTGGGCTTGAGCTTTCTTAGGACTTGTCCTTCTTCATCATCCTCCTCAACAACCTCAGGCACTGGGGCCTTGTTCTTCTCAGCAGCTGGTATGCTCCTGGTATTCCTCTTTGGTGCAAGCTTGGCCTTGAGGGCAGCTTTGGGTGCTTCCTTGGGCTTAGATGTGGCAGCCCCTGATCTAATAGCATCACCCATAAGCTTTGGTGCCTTGGTGCTGGTGCAGCAATTTCTTCTTCCTCTTCCATCATGGAAGGCTTCCCAATAACTCTGGTTGTGGTCTTCTTGACCCTTTCTTTCCTTTTCTTTCCTTCTGCAACAACTGGCTCTTTGGGTTCAGGCTTTTCAGGTATTTGAGTAGATGCTCTGACCTTTGGCATAGGCTGTCTACCTGCTGGCCTTTTGATTTTCAAGCCAGGCTTTGTGCTATGTGCTGAGCCATACTCCTTCTTGAGCACTACCTTCTTGGAAGTAGCCTCATCCTCTTCTGCTACATAATCCTCATCTTCAGAATCTGAGGTTCTCTTCTTCCTTTGTCTGGTGGCAGCTTTAGGCAAATTTCTTGGGGTGCTCCTGCTGCCATCATCTGAAGTGCTAGAGGGACTAGTGCCCTCACTCACGTGCACCTGCTCTTCTGAACTGTTCTGACTGTCACTTTGGTCTGACATGCTGCAAACGCTGACTGCTGACCGTGTGAAGAGTTATAGATGAGGTAGAGTGGATGAGCATCACAAAATGCACAGAGTTTTGCAAAAGAATGACTTAAAAATTCAGTTTTAGTTTTCCACAGAAAGCATTTCGGATCAACCGATTTTCAAACTCGGTGATACCGAAGCTGTTTTGGAACCTAAACTGATGAACTTGGTTGGACCGAGTCATAGTTCGGTGGCACCGAGACAGCTAGGGTTTCACAGAGTCCTAAAATCGGTCTCACCGATTAGCAATTCTCGGTCAAACCGAGAGTTACTAGTGCAATGGCATAAGCCAAATCGGTGGGACCGAGTTTTTAACTCGGTGGGTCCGAGATGGTTTCGGCGGAAACCTAACCCTAAATTTTCAAATCTCATCTAATCTAAGGATTGCATTGACTAGATAGGAGTGTTTCAATCGTGGCAAGAATCAATAAGAACACAATGTGCTAGGAATCGGACGAGGATAGCACATTGATCGAGTCCATACCCTAGCTCGGCGATGATCTCGCTACGGCGGCAACGGCGGGGTTGAATTCCGTTGACGGCGGCGGAGACCAGCGACGGGAGGCGGCTGGCGGCGAGGAGACGATCCGGAGACCTTGGAGGCAGAGCGAGCTATTGCGCGGGCGAAGGGGTTCGGAGAAATTTCCCATTTTTTGCCCGTGACTATATATAGCCCGACCCTGTCGGTTTGACCGAGTGGAACAACTCGGTGGCACCGAGATGCAAAACTGTGTACAGTTATTGCAACTCGGTGTGACCGAAGAGTTCAAATCGGTTGCACCGAGATCGAAAACTTAGATCGACTTAATGATCTCGGTAGGACCGAAATGGAGGAATCGGTCAGACCGAGAATCACAAAGAAGTTTTGGAAGTTTAAGTCTATGACGAATCGGGGACTCCGAGTGCTCCTCACACAGAGTGGTTCGAATCTGACTTGATCAAATTTTGTGATGTAGCATGAATAGAGTTTGAGACGAGAAAAGCATAGATAGCTAGAGAAGGTTCTTAGGCATTCTTGTCCATCCACTTGGCAAAAATAAAAAGGAACCAAACAATCAAAACAACAAGTGGATGTCCTTGAATGAGTAAAATATGCACCAACATGCTCACACAATAAGATGACAAATGAAATATGTGGCAAAGCATGCACAACCAATTCTAGCATCTATCAAACAATTGGCGATGACTAGGTCATCTATATATGAGTATATTGACTTAGGAGTCAAATGATAGACACTTGATCATAGGTCATACTCATCGTTTAAGCTCAAGTGGGGTTACCACTTTTACATAATGCATTGATGTGTTCACACCATTAGAGTTGCTTTGACTCAATTCTTAGAGCTAAGCTCCCCCTAGATGTGAGATCCCCCCTTAGAGGGATGAACTAACCTTGGGTTTTGTCGATGATGACTTCATGTAGGTGTTGAAGATGTGGATGCTCAATGTTGATGTAGATCGTTTGGAGCAATCCTTTGGAGTGAGTTGCACTTTCAATACCTGCATGGGTTAGTCCCACAAGGAACAAACAAGAATATCCATAGACATAGAGTGATGCACACACAAAATGATGTCCATGAAAACTTTAGGTTACCTTGTCCCTTGCCTTACCAACATGAGGGTTTGTGACTCCTTGAACTAATGCAAGATGTTGAAGTTGATTGCACTTGTTCTTGCCATAATGATATGAGTGTAGAATGTTGGCGGAGTCACCCTCAAGAACTCTCTAGTTCTTCTTCTTCGGGATCCACATCATCTTGATGGGAATCCTTGGAGTTGTAGTTGTACTTGATGAAGTAGAACTTGACATAGTCTTGGGAATCCACTTGACCGAGACCTTAGGTGCTTCTTCAAATGCATCAATCTCTTCTTGAAGCTTGTCCTTGCCTTTGTTCTTGTGGTCTTGTGGTGGAAGATCATCTTGTTCTTGTGTTCGCTTGAAGGAAGTAGGACATACTTCTCTTGTTGAGGAACAAACTTCGTCTTGGGGTATTGATCTTCTTCCCACTCAACTCCATTGGCATTGAACTTTCGTCAAAACCAACACCTTGATTCTTCCGGTGCCTTCCTTGCTTGCGTACAATTTCCTCGAATTGCTTACTCCCGGCAAGGCTCTTGTAAACACCTTTCTCTATAATTCCCTTCAATAAGCTATTTTCTTGCTCAAGTGTAACTTGGCTAAGAGAATCATTAGTGGAATCAAGAGAACTACTAGAAGCAACAATACTGGATTTGACATTATTATTGTTACTACTAGAGGAAGGATCTTTCTTATTCTTGTTACTAGACTTGATTGAGGCATATAAGTAGATAAGAGTAAACGCTTGGCAATGTAAGAAGAACTTTTCTTACGGAGATCATCATTGATTGCCTTTAAGAACTCATGCTCTTGCTCAAGATTGAGCTTTTCAAAGCGTAACTTCTCATGAGCCCTTAAAAGTTCTCGATGATCTTCGAAGATAGTTTCATGAGCCAACTTAAGAGTGTTTAGTTCTTTAGTTAGTAGCTCAATCTTCTCCTTATCATTGTCATTCGTTTTATCTTGATTAGCATGATTAATTGACGTTTCATCATAGGATTCATCACTAGAGTTGTCAACAAGTAAATCATCATCCACAAGCAAGTCATCTTCATCACTATTGAAATCAACATACTCAGGATGTGTTACCTTTGGACCTTTGGCCATGAAGCATCTTCCAATTCCTTCATTTGGTGACTCAAATATGTCGTAGGAGTTGGTTGACACAAGTGCTAGACCGGCAACACCTTCATCTTGAGTATATTTGGAAACAGAGTGATAGCTTCTCTCGGAGTGATGGTTGGAGTCGGAGCCGGATACCCATTCACCAACATGAGCTTGATGTCTTCGTTTTGTGTAGCTTCTTGATGACTTGTCCTTCCTTTCCGAATCCTTGCTTCTCCGTGAGGGTCTTCGTTCATAGCGATCATCTCTACTCCTCCTCTCTCTTGGTGGTGATTCTTCTCTTTTGCTTCTTCTTTTTGGAGAATCTTCTCTTCTTTTGTAGGGTGCCGTACACTCATTGGAATAGTGTCCGGGTCTACCACAATTGTAGCAATTGCGCTCTCGACTAGAATATCTTTTGTCATGGTAAGACCTTGACTTGGAGCTTCTTTCTTTGCTTCTACTCTTGTAGAATTTGTTGAAGTTCTTCACCATTAAGCTCAATTCTTCATTGAAGGTTTGTTTCTCACTTGATGATGTGGGGGCTTCACTTGAGGCTTTGTAAGCACCACTTGACTTGTTGTGAAGTTCCTCCTTATCCTTAAGTGACATCTCATGAGCAACAATTCTTCCAATGATTTCTGTTGGCTTGAGATCTTTGTAGTTTGGCATCATTTGGATCAATGTGCACACGGTATCATACTTTCCATCCAATGCTCTTAGGATCTTCTTGATGATGAATTTTTCGGTCATCTCTTCACTCCCTAAGCCGGCAATCTCATTTGTGATAAGAGCAAGCCTAGAGTACATTTCAGCGACACCTTCACCATCCTTCATTTTGAACTTGTCAAGCTGACTTTGGAGCACATCCAACTTGGATTCCTTGACGGATTCGGTACCTTCATGCATATCAATCAAAGTATCCCAAATTTCCTTTGCATTCTCAAGACGGCTGATTTTGTTGAATTCTTCGGGGCACAATCCGTTGAAGATGATATCGCAAGCTTGAGGGTTGTATTGCAGCATATTCAATTCTTCCGCATTAGCTTCACGGTTCGGCTCTCTCCCATCAAATAATTCACCTTGCAAGCCAATACAAATAATTGCCCAAACGGCGTGGTTATGTCCGAGAATATATATTTTTATCTTATGCTTCCAACTAGCAAAATTAGTACCATCAAAGTAAGGACCTCTACGGTGATAATTTCCCTCGCTAGACGCCATACTCTCCTAGGTTGTGAAACCAAGGCTATGACCACCAAAAGCTATGGAAATCAAAGCAAATGGAGACCAAAGTTCTGATACCACTTGTAGGACCTTGAAGTATGTCTAGAGGGGGGTGATTAGACTACATGACCGATTAAAAACTTATCCTTTTCCCAGTTTTAGAGTTTGGCAGATTTTAGCTATCTTAGGACAAGTCAAGCAATCAGCACACAATTCAAGCAAGCATGCAAAGAGTATATTGGCAGCGGAAATTAAAGCATGCAACTTGCAAGAAAGTAAAGGGAAGGGTTTGGAGGATTCAAATGCAATTGGAGACACGGATGTTTTTGGCGTGGATCCGATAGGTGGTGCTATCGTACATCCATGTTGATGGAGACTTCAACCCACGAAGGGTAACGGTTGCGTGAGTCCACGGGCGGCTCCACCCATGAAGGGTCCACGAAGAAGCAACCTTGTCTATCCCACCATGGCTGTCGCCCATGAAGGACTTGCCTCACTAGCGGTAGATCTTCACGAAGTAGGCGATCTCCTTGCCCTTACAAACTCCTTGGTTCAACTCCACAATCTTGTCGGAGGCTCCCAAGTGACACCTAGCCAACCTAGGAGACACCACTCTCCAAGAAGTAACAAATGGTGCATTGATGATGAACTCCTTGCTCTTGTGTTTCAAATGATAGTCTCCCTAACACTCAACTCTCTCTCATAGGATTTGGATCTGATGGAAAGAAGATTTGAGTGGAAAGCAACTTGGGAAGGCTAGAGATCAAGATTCATATGGTAGGAATGGAATATCTTGGCCTCAACACATGAGTAGGTGGTTCTCTCTCAGAAATGGCAAGTTGGAAGTGTAGGTTTAGTCTGATGGCTCTCTCCACGAATGAAGAGGAGGTGGAGGGGTATATATAGCCTCCACACAAAATCTAACCGTTACACACAATTTACCAAACTCGGTGAGACCGATTCAACAGACTCGGTCAGACCGATTTAGTAAACCTAGTGACCGTTAGGATTTTCGGTGGGACTGACATGCAACTCGGTAAGACCGATTTGGTTAGGGTTAGGGCATAACGTAATCTCGGTAAGACCGATTACACAAACTAGGTGAGATCGATTTTGGTAATAAGCTTTCCAGAGAGTTGGTCAAGTAAACTCGGTGGGACCGATTTTCTCTTTTCGGTGAGACCGAAATGTTACGAAAGGGAAACAGAGAGTTTACATTGCAATCTCGGTGGGACCGATCGCTCACTTCGGTTAGACCGAAACGTTACGAAGGAAAACAGAGAGATTACAATCCCATCTCGGTGAGACCGAGATCCCTATCGGTAGAACCGATTTGCCTAGGGTTTGTGGCAGTGGCTATGACTTTTGAAATCGGTGACGTCGGATAGGAAGAATCGGTGTGACCGATTTTGGCTTTAGGTTTAGGTCATTTGTGGATGTGAGAAAGTAGCTGAGGGTTTTGGAGCATATTACTAAGCACATGAAGCAAGAGGCTCATTAAGCAACACCTCATCCCTCCTTGATAGTATTGGCTTTTCCTATAGACTCAATGTGATCTTGGATCACTAAAATATAAATGAAGAGTCTTGAGCTTTTGAGCTTGAGCCAATCTTTGTCAATAGTATTTTGAGGGATCCACTTTCATCATCCATTCCATGCCATTCATTGAGCTTTCCTGAAATAATAGTCTTGGAATAGCATTAGCTCAATGAGCTATATGTTGTTATGAATTACCAAAACCACCTAGGGATAGTTGCACTTTCAATGGGATTACCTGAGATATAATGTTTGATTCTTTGACCGTTCACGACCTTCGGATTTGTGCCTTCGGAGTTGTTGATTTTTATGGCACCGGAACGATATACCTCCTCGATAACGTAAGGACCTTCCCAAGATAGAAGTTTTCCTGCAAAAAAACTTAAAGGAGAGTTGAATAGCAACACATAATCACCTACATTAAACTCACGCTTTTGTATCCTTTTGTCATGTCGTCTTTTAACTTTTTCTTTAAACAGTTTGGCATTCTCATAGGCTTGGGTTCTCCATTCATCAAGTGAGCTAATGTCAAATAACCTCTTCTCACCGACAAGTTTGAAATCATAGTTGAGCTCTTTAATGGCCCAATATGCCTTATGTTCTAGTTCGAGAGGTAAGTGACATGCTTTTCCATAAACCATTTTATACGGAGACATACCCATAGGATTTTTATATGCAGTTCTATAGGCCCATAATGCTTCATCAAGTTTCTTGGACCAATTCTTTCTAGATCTATTAACAGTCTTTTGCAAAATTAATTTGAGCTCTCTATTACTCAATTCTACTTGACCACTAGACTGTGGGTGATAAGGGGATGCAATTCTATGATTAACATCATACTTAGTAAGCATTTTACGAAAAGCACCATGAATAAAATGTGAACCACCATCAGTCATTAAATATCTAGGGACTCCAAACCTCGGGAAAATAACTTCTTTAAGCATCTTAATAGAGGTGTTATGATCAGCACTACTAGTTGGAATAGCTTCTACCCACTTAGTAACGTAACCAACAGCAACTAAAATATGTGTATAGCCATTAGAGGAAGGAAACAGTCCCATATAATCGAAGCCCCAAACATCAAATGGTTCAATAACAAGTGAATAATTCATAGGCATTTCTTGACGTCTACTAATATTACCAATTCTTTGACATTCATCACAAGATAAGACAAACTTACGGGCATCTTTGAAGAGAGTAGGCCAATAAAAACCGGATTGCAATACCTTATGTGCAGTTCTATCTCCAGCGTGGTGTCCTCCATAAGCTTCGGAGTGACACTTGCATAGGATATGTTCTTGTCCATGCTCAGGTATACAACGTCTAATAACACCATCTACTGCTTCTTTATAAAGGTGTGGGTCATCCCAGAAGTAATGTCTTAAATCACAGAAAAACTTTTCTTTTGCTGGTATGTGAAACTAGGTGGTATAAATTTAGCAACAATGTAATTAGCATAATCAGCATACCATGGAGCAGTACAAGAAGCATTTATGACATTTAATTGTTCATCGGGAAAGCTATCATCAATAGGTAGTGGGTCATCAAGAACATTCTCCAACCTAGACAAGTTATGCCAGCAGCGGGTTCTCATTCGTTTCTATCAATAATATGCAAATCAAATTCTTGTAGTAGGAGAACCCATCTAATAAGTCTAGGTTTAGCATCTTTATTTTCCATAAGATATCTAATAGCAGCATGATCAGTGTGAATAGTTACTTTAGAATCAACAATATAAGGTCTGAACTTATCACAAGCAAATACAACTGCTAAGAATTCCTTTTCAGTAGTAGCATAATTTCTTTGGGCATTGTCTAGAGTTTTACTAGCATATTGAATGACATTTAATTTCTTATCAACTCTTTGTCCCAAAACAGCACCCACAGGATAATCACTAGCATCACACATAATTTCAAAGGGTAAATTCCAATCAGGTGGCTGAACAATAGGTGCAGAAATCAATGCTTTATTAAGTATTTCAAATGCTTCTACACAATCATCATCAAAGACAAAAGGTATATCTTTTTGTAATAGATTAGTCAGAGGCCGAGAAATTTTTGAGAAGTCCTTAATGAACCTCCTATAAAAACCGGCATGACCAAGGAAACTTCTTATACCTTTGATGTCCTTGGGGCACGGCATCTTTTCAATAGCATCAACTTTAGCTTTATCAACTTCAATACCTCTTTCAGAAATTTTATGCCCCAAGACAATACCTTCATTAACCATAAAGTGGCATTTCTCCCAATTCAAGACAAGATTAGTTTCTTCACATCTCTGCAAAACTCGATCAAGGTTGCTCAAGCAATCATCAAAAGAGGATCCATAAACAGACAAATCATCCATGGAAACCTCACAAATCTTTTCGCAAAAGTCAGAGAATATAGCCATCATGCATCTTTGAAAGGTAGCAGGTGCATTACATAAACCAAAAGGCATACATCTATAAGCAAAGGTACCGAAAGGGCAAGTAAAAGTGGTCTTTTCTTGATCATCAGCTGACATAGGTATTTGAGAGAAACCCGAGTAACCATCTAGAAAGCAAAAATGTATATGTTTGGATAATCTTTCTAGCATTTGATCAATGAAAGGCAAAGGGTAATGATCTTTTTTAGTAGCTTTATTTAATTTGCGGAAATCAATTACCATCCTATAACCTGTAATAATTCTTTGTGGAATCAATTCATCTTTATCATTAGGAACAACCGTAATACCTCCCTTCTTAGGGACACAATGGACAGGACTTACCCACTAACTATCAGCAACGGGATAAATTATACCTGCTTCAAGGAGCTTTAATATTTCCTTTCTTACCACTTCTTTCATCTTAGGATTTATCCGTCATTGGTGATCAATAACTGGTTTGGCGTCTTTCTCCAAATTTATTTTGTGTTGACATAGAGTGAGACTAATGCCCTTAAGGTCATCAAGAGTATATCCAATAGCAGCACGGTGCTTCTTCAGAGTTTTCAATAATTTCTCTTCTTCATGCTCTGAAAGGTTAGCACTAATAATAACAGGATATATCTTCTTTTCACCAAGATATGCATATTTAAGAGTATCACGTAATGGTTTAAGCTCAAACACAGGATCACCCTTGGGTGGAGGAGGACCCCCTAGGATTTCAACAGGCAAGTTGTGTTTCAGAATAGGTCCCTGTTTAAAGAACACTTCATCTATTTCCCTTCTTTCATTCATAAACATATCATTTTCATGGTCAAGCAAATATTGTTCTAAAGGATCATTAGGAGGCACGACAATACAATCAAGACCAATAATTTCATCTTTACTAGGAAATTCCTCATCACGGGGTTGTCTACTAAATTGAGAAAAATTAAACTCATGAGACATATCACCCAAACCAATAGTAACAACATCCTTTTCACAGTCTATCCTAGCATGAACAGTGTTCAAGAAGGGTCTACCAAATATAATGGGACAAAAGCTATCTTGCTGTAGCGACCCGACCTCAAAAGGTCAAGTCTCGTGCTCGATGTCATCCACGGATCGAATCTTGACACCACACAAGATTTCAAGGATTTATAACAGAGTAGCAATCACACACTTATTACAATCGAATGTCTCAAGAGAGAACTTAATAAAATAAATATGGCTTAAGGCCATCTAATAACGATAACAGCGGAAGGCTTGGAAGAATAAGTGAGTCCATCAACTCCAACGGCATCACTGAGTATAGAACCACGACCTAAGCACCTTACTGTCAATGCGAAAAGTCTGCAACATGAAACGTTGCAGCCCGAAACGGTCAAGACATGGAATATGCTAGCAATGTAACACATAGAGAATAATGGAATGATAAGCCTATACTACATGCATATATGGCTGGTGGAAAGCTCTACGGTTAAAGTTTTGCATAAAGCCAATTTTTCCTCTTTAAAGGAATAAATTTATTTAACTATCATGGTGGTTGTGAAACATTGAGAATGGTTGACAGCATCCTCAATCCCAATTAAAAGTACTCATTAAACCCAACAAAATTAATTAGAAGTAACATGATGAGATTCACATGATATCCAGGTACTAGATACTCAAGATGTCCATAACCGGGGACACGGCTAACCATGATTAGTTTATACACTCTCTGAGGTTTTGCACTTTTCCCCACAAGACTCGATCGCCTCCGCTTGGTTTCTCGCACTACATGGTGTTTGAGAAACGGATGACCGAGACATAGTCTTTCAGAAGCGCTAGCACCTTACATGTGGGTAGACCGTACAAACCTACATCCCCTACATCAGCTAGCCTACCCGTAAGAGTTCGCACAACTTAGTCAACTACGGCAGAGCCCATAATGTCTTGTGGCTGCACAAGGAAGTTTCTAGTTTGAATAGTCTCATGATCCCTTTGAGCCTGGGTGGCGGTCCGAAGAAATACAGGCAAGTCCTGATAGAAACCAGGTGCCTCAATCCACCCAGATGTGTGTTTAAGTTGCCACCTTAAATAAACCATTAATTAACAATCTCACATCTGTCATGGATACACTCACCCAATCCACGTCTACTAGCATAGCATAGCATAATAAGCAAACGTAGAAGTAACTCCCAAAGGTTTGATAATAAAACAGGTAATAGGTACTACCTCATCTACTTCCCATCCCACAATTTAATTAGATCCTAATCATGCAAGTGTTTGAGGAATAGATCTAATGCATAAAACTGGGTATGAGAAGAGTATGATCAAAGTGTTACTTGCCTTGCTGATGATCCGCGAAACCTAGAGACTCGAAGTAACAAGCGGCGCACTCCGGGTATTCTATCGCAGACAAACAAACAAGCATACAATAAGTACTCATCTAATGCACAGGTAAAACTCAAATAGATCTAACCAGATTGTTCAACTTAAGAACTCCGGTTTGCAAAAAGAATCAAATCAAACGAAGCAATGAAAGTCAAACGGCGGAAGAAAACAGCTTCGTTTTACTAATCTGGATCTAAGTCAAATTTTACAGATGCAAAAACGTGTTTAAGTAGATTATTCGGAAGAGGGTTTCGAGATTTAAACTCCAGCGCTTGAATCGCTGATTCCGATAAACGAGCGAAAAGTTATACGAAAACGAAAATCGGATCTGGAATCGCGATCAGAAAAATCGCGGATTAAATCCGAGAAAAAAGAAAAATACGACGAACAGATTCGAACGGAAAAAAAATAAATAAAATAAAATAAACCCGAAGAAAACCGATCGGTTTTTTTAAAAAAAATAAAAAAACTCGGCACGGAAATCGAGGCACAGCGAACCTCGTAAGGCGCGCTCCCAATCAATCGGCCGGCAATGGCGAACTCTGGCGGGCTCGGGTGGGCTGGGTGGCGGCTCGGGTGGGCTGGGGCTCCCGGGGCGGCCGGTATTTAAAGGCGCCCCCGAGCGGAGTCCCGCTCGGGTACGGCCCGTAAGGCGGTTCGTTTTTTTTAATAAAACATTACGCGTGAAAAAAAATCAAAAGAAGTACCAAACGGACTCCAAAAATCCCGAAATAAATTTACCCGGTTTCTAAAATCAAGCCGGATTTAATGAACATTTATTTGGGGCCTAGATGCAATTTTGAAAAACGCGCATTTTTCTTAAATTCAAATAAAAAGGCGAAAAACTCCAAAATAAAATCTTATTTGATTTTATTATTAAATCTTCATTATTTCTTTATTTTGGGAAAGTCATTTTATTCCCTCTCTCATATTTTTGTAATAGAAATAATTGAAGATAAAATAATTAAAATCAACGATCCTATTTTCAAAATTTGAGAAAACTCAAATATGAAAATAACGAAAATCCCCAACTCTCTCCGAGGGTCCTTGAGTTGTGTAGAATTTTCTAGGATCGAGCAAAATGCGAAGAAAATGAAATGAAAAATATGATATGCAATGATGCTCTATGTATAACATTCCAAATTGAAAATTTGGGATGTTACAAACCTACCCCCTTAAGATGAATCTCGCCCTCGAGATTCGGGTTGGCTAGAAAATAGGTGAGGGTGGTCTTTAAGCAAATCTTCCTCTCGCTCCTGGTGGCTTCATCCTCGTGTGATGGCTCCAATCGAACTTTGCAAAACTTAATGACCTTGTCATGCGGTGACTCTGTTGGCATAATCCAAAATCTTAACCGGTTTCTCCTTGTAGGTCAAATCATCATTCAACCGAATCGCTTCGGTGTACGGTATCTCTCGGTGGTATATCAGCCATCTCTGCGTGACACTTCTTCAAGCTGTGAAACGTGAAACACATCATGAACTCGACAATCCTTCGGGTAATTCCAACTTGTACGCAACTTCTCCCATACGTTCCAAAACACGATATGGTCCTACAAATCGAGGTGCTAACTTTCCCTTGACTCCAAAACGCTTAACTCCTCGAAGTGGCGATACTCGAAGATATACTCTGTCTCCGATTTCGTATTCTGTCTCCTTGCGTTTTGAATCTGCATAACTTTTCTGTCTTGACCGGGCTACCTTGAGCCTATCGCGAATCAACTTTACCTTCTGTTCAGACTCCTTAATCAAATCTGATCCAAACAACTAGCGGTCTCCAACTTCATCCCACAACAACGGGGTCCTGCACCTCCTTTCGTACAAGGCTTCGAAAGGGGCCATCTTCAAACTGGTTTGGTAACTGTTGTTGTAAGAAAACTCCGCATACGGCAAATTGTTATCCCAACTTGATCCATAATCCAAAGCACAAGCTCTAAGCATATCCTCCAAAATCTGGTTGACTCTCTCGGTTTGTCCATCTGTCTGTGGATGGAAAGCTGTGCTAAACTCCAGTCTGGTTCCTAAAGTCTCATGCAACTGCTTCCAGAACTTTGAGGTAAATTGGGTTCCTCTATCTGATACAATGCTCCTCGGAACTCCATGCAAGCATACAATCCTGGTCATGTATATCTTAGCCAATTTGGCACTGCTGTAAGTAGTCTTTACTGGAATGAAATGAGCTACCTTCGTCAAACGATCGACTATAACCCAAATCGAGTCATAGCCTGAACGAGTCCTGGGCAATCCCGTGATGAAATCCATTCCTAGTTTATCCCACTTCCATTCGGGTATAGGCAATGGTTGTAACAATCCTGCTGGCTTGTGATGTTCTGCCTTCACCCTCTGACATACATCACAAACTGCTACGTACTCTGCAATATCCTTCTTCATTCCGGTCCACCAGAAAGTATTCTTCAAATCCAAATACATCTTGGTATTTCCTGGGTGAATCGAATATGGTGAATCATGTGCCTCTTGCAAAATCAACTTCCTGATCTCCGGGTCATTGGGCACATAAACACGGTCCTCAAACCATAGGGTATCATGCTCATCCTCACGAAATCCCTTAGCCTTTCCTTCGCTCATTCTCTCCTTTATAGAGGCAATCTCTTTGTCAGTCTTCTGAGCTTCCCTGATCTTGTCCATCAAAGTTGACTGAATCTCCAATGCTGCTACATAGCCTCTTGGAACTATTTCCAAACATAGTTCTCGAAGATCCTCGGCTAACTCTTTTGGTATTTCTCCCGTCATTAATGTATTGACGTGACTCTTACGGCTCAACGCGTCTGCTACAACGTTAGCCTTTCCGGGGTGATAATGCAATATCATATCATAATCTTTGATGAGTTCCAACCATCTCCTTTGCCTGAGATTCAGCTCCTTCTGCGTGAAAATGTATTTCAAACTCTTGTGATCCGTATACACCTCACAATGATTTCCAATGAGGAAATGTCTCCATGTCTTCAACGCATGCACTACAGCTGCTAACTCCAAATCATGCGTAGCATAATTTAGCTCATGAGGCTTAAGCCGTCGTGAAGCATACTGAAACAACTCTTCCCTCCCGCATAAGCCTTGCTCCAAGTCCTCGGCGTGAAGCGTGCAATATACTTCATAATCCTTGGTCCGATCTGGCGAATTAACATCGGTGAGGTAACCAAACATTTCTTCAACTCTCGGAAACTAGCTTCACACTCCTCGGTCCAAATGAACTTGGTATCCTTCTTCAACAATTCTGTCATAGGCTTCGCAATCCTTGAAAAATTCTCAATGAATCTCCGGTAATATCCTGCTAGTCCAAGGAAACTTCGGATCTCTCCAACTGTTGTTGGTGCTTCCCAGTTGGTTACGGTGACAACTTTAGTGGGGTCTACTGCTATACCTTCTCCGGATATAGCATGTCCAAGAAATCCAACTTCCTTCAACCAAAACTCACACTTGCTGAACTTGGCATATAACTGATGTTCTCTGAGCTTCTCGAGTACCAAACACAAATGCTCCTTATGTTCCTCTTCATTCTTTGAGTAAACCAGAATATCATCAATGAACACCACGACGAACTTATCTAGAAACTCCATAAACACTTTATTCATCATGTTCATAAAATAGGCAGGTGCGTTAGTCAGACCAAATGACATAATGGTGTACTCATACAGCCCGTACCTGGTGGTAAAAGTTGTCTTAGGTATATCCTGCTCTCGAATCTTCAACTGATGGTACCCTGATCGCAAATCGATCTTTGAAAACACCTTAGCTCCTTGCAACTGGTCAAACAAGTCATTGATCATCGGCAGTGGGTACTTGTTCTTAATGGTTACTTCATTCAATCCTCGATAATCAACAACCATTCTTAATGATCCATCCTTCTTCTCCACTAGAATCTTGGTGATCCCCAAGGCGAAGAACTTGGGCGAATAAAACCTTTATCCAAGAACTCCTTAATCGCTTCTTAATTTCCTCCAAATCTTGGGCTGGCATCCTATACGGTCTCTTAGATATCGGCCCAGAGCCCGGCGATAGTTCAATCGAAACTCAATGTCTCTATCCGTGGCATGCACAGCAACTCTTCCTAAACACGTCCGTAATCCCTTACCACTGGTACTTCCTCCCGCACAACTCGATAAGGAATTTACATGTGCTCTCCTCGGCTCGTCTTAGTGATACATACTTGATTCTCCTCCTTCGGGTGGTAAGCAAACTTGACTTCTCGGCGCAATCTATGTTTCCTCCATACTTGATAACCAATCCATGCCTAATATCACATCCAATCCTTGGGATTCCAAAACTATTAGGTCCGAGGGAAAACATAGTGTCCAATCCTTAATGGCAGTCGATCACACCATATACTAGCCATGTATTCTGCTCCAGGTGAGGTTACTAGCATGGGTGACCTAAGGGCTTGGGTTGGTAATTTGTACTTATCCACAAATCCCCTTGATATGTATGAATGCGATGCTCCAGTATCGAAAAGAACAAATGCAGTAAATGACTTAACCAAAAACTTACCTATTACTGCATCTGGCTGAGCTTCAACCTCCTCCACGGTAACGTGGTTCACGTGTCCTTTATTGAAAGGGTTCGGCTTCTTTCCTGAGCTTCCATTGCCATTTCCATTCTGGCCTTCTGGACATTCGTTTGCATAATGCCCAGTCTTGCGGCACTTAAAGCAAGTAACGTGGCTCAAGTCTACATTGGATGGTGTTGACGGGTTGGTGCGGTTCTGTCCATTGCTTCCTCCATTCCCGTTTCCATTCTTGGTACCATTATGGTTGTGCGGGCTACCTCCTCCATGGGTATGCTGAAACTGTCCTCCTGTCTTCGGGGTAAAACGAAGTTTCTGCTGAGCTCCAGAGTTATTCTTCCCCTGTCCATACTTCCTCTTGCGATTTTCAATCTGCTGCTGCTTCCCTTCAATCATAAGCGCACGGTCTACTAACTCTGGTAGTTATTGAAGGTGGCTACCATCAACTGCATGCTCAGCTCATCATTCAGTCCTTCTAGAAACTTCTCACTTAGTCTGCGTCCGTAGCAACGCTATCCGGGGCATAACGTGCTAGCTTCTCAAATCATCTACATCTTGCCAACTGTCCGTCCTCCTTGGCGTAAGTTGCGAAACTCACGCTTCTTCATGGCCATAGCTCCTGCTGAAACATGGGCGTCTGAAAAAAGCTTGTCAAACCGATCCCATGTGACGGTGTCTCTTGGGTAAGTGGTCAGTAAATTCTCCCACCAAGCTGCTGGGTCCTTCAAGCTAATGTGCAGCAAACTTCACCCTTTCTCCATCTGTACATCCTGCAGTGGTCAACTCCCTCCCTATCTTACGGAGCCAATCATCTGCAACAATCGGCTCGGTGCTATTGGAAAACACCGGCGGATTTAGCCTTAAGAAACGGGTCAAATGGTCAACAGGTGGTGGTGGCGGTGGGTTGTTGTTGTTGTTGTTGTTGTTGCCTTGATTCTGTACCAATGTTTGAATCAAGGTATTCTGCTGCTGAATCAACTGAGTGATCTCTGGCGGGAAAACAAATCCAGGGTCGCGTCTCGGAGGCATCTGAGGGTTTTAAGAAAAGAAGAGAATTTAGAATAGAATGAGGTCTAGAGAGAAACACTACCCATATGCACATGAGACAAATCACACAATATCACTCAAATCAATTCAAACAAGGGCATACAACGGTCTATCTATCATTTACAAAGTGTTGAAACTAAAACTAAAATAACATGGGGGTAATCTACTACTGTTATGGTGGTCAACTAGAAAAACTGCTCCGAAGAAGACTCCATGATATCTGCTCCAGCTTCATCTTCGTAATCATCATCACTAGGATCGGAATCGGTGTAAATGCGATGATGATGTAGTTCTCTGGACAGGTGCTATCTTCATCTTCTCCTCCGGGTGCTGAATTTCCCATGAGTTCTTCAATCTTCTCCTTAAGATCGCCGTTTTGTCCCACTAGAGCTACAATCTCCTCCATGTAGTCCTTGCGTGTGGCCTTCAGTTCTCCTTCTAGTTCGATAATCTTGGCTTTTGCTGCCTTCAACTCCATCATGTCTGCCCACATCTGGTTCTCCTGACGTCGAATGTGCTGGTTTAACTCCTGGATGAAAGCTGCAATGGATCGATCCTTCTTAGTGTCAACTATCTCCCATTGTTCTTCTCGGCATCCGCAAATCTGGTAGATAGTATCCTTGAGGTCTTCTTTATAAACTTCTCCAATTGCGCCCCATGGTTATGTGAGCTGCCATACTCTTTCCCAGACTCCAAGTTGGTGCATTGAAAACACACACTATAGGCTCCGTGATTGGCGCAAACGTCCTTCCGGGAACTTGGGCTTGAATCTTCCAGCGCTCCTCTTCAGGTAAAGTGGAATTGTAGGTCCCGGTGAAGCTTGGTAATCCTATGTTAAGGTACCTAGTGACTTCCTTCAGGTGTCGACCAAAGGGTATATCTTCATCCGGCTGAGTGAACTTGATCCTCGCTTCCGTCATCCTAAAAGAGTAGAAAAGATGAGGAGTCAGAAATGAGAAGAGAGAGTAGTGATCTAGGGCTTTAGCTTAATGGTCGTGTCCTACGGTCGGCGTGTGCTCGATACCATCTCTGAGCGACCCGACCTCAAGCGGTCAAGTCTCGTGCTCGATGTCATCCTGGATCGAAGAATCTTGACACCACACAAGATTTGAAGGATTTATAACAGAGTAGCAATCACACACTTATTACAATCGAATGTCTCAAGAGAGAACTTAATAAAATAAATATGGCTTAAGGCCATCTAATAACGATAACAATGAAGGCTTGGAAGAATAAGTGAGTCCATCAACTCCAACGGCATCATCGAGTATAGAACCACGACCTAAGCACCTTACTGTCGTCTAAAAAGTCGCAACATGAAACGTTGCAGCCCAAAAACGGTCACACATGGAATATGCCGGCAATGTAACACATAGAGAATAATGGAATGATAAGCCTATACTACATGCATATATGGCTGGTGGAAAGCTCTACGATTACAGTTTTGCATAAAGCCAATTTTTCCCTCGCAAAGGAATAAATTTATTTAACTATCATGGTGGTTGTGAAACATTGAGAATGGTTGACACATCCTCAATCCCAATTAAAAGTACTCATTAAACCCAACAATATTAATTAGAAGTAACATGATGAGATTCACATGATATCCGGTACTAGATACTCAAGATGTCCATAACCGGGACACGGCTAACCATGATTAGTTTATACACTCTGCAGAGGTTTGCGACTTTTCCCCACAAGACTCGATCGCCTCGGTTTGGTTTCTCGCACTACATGGTGTTTGAGAAGCGGATGACCGAGACATAGTCTTCGAAGCGCTAGCACCTTACATGTGGGTAGACCGTACCAACCTACATCCCCTACATCAGCTAGCCTACCCGTAAGAGTTCGCACAACTTAGTCAACTACGCCAGAGCCCATAATGGCTTGTGGCTGCACACGGAAGTTTCTAGTTTGAATAATCTCATGATCCCTTTGAGCCTGGGTGGCGGTCCAAGAAATACAGCAAGTCTGATAGAAACCAGGTGCCTCAATCCACCCAGATGTGTGTTTAAGTTGCCACCTTAAATAAACCATTAATTAACAATCTCACATCTGTCATGGATACACTCACCCAATCCACGTCTACTAGCATAGCATAGCATAGCATAATAAGCAAACGTAGAAGTAACTCCCAAAGGTTTGATAATAAAACAGGTAATTGGTACTACCTCATCTACTTCCCATCCCACAATTTAATTAGATCCTAATCATGCAAGTGTTTGAGGAATAGATCTAATGCATAAAAACTGGGTATGAGAAGAGTATGATCAAAGTGTTACTTGCCTTGTCGATGATCCATGAAACCTAGAGACTCGAAGTAACAAGCGGCGCTCTCGGTATTCTATTGCGACAAACAAACAAGCATACAATAAGTACTCATCTAATGCACAGGTAAAACTCAAATAGATCTAACCAGATTGTTCAACTTAAGAACTCCGCTTTGCAAAAGAATCAAATCAAACGAAGCAACGAAAGTCAAGCGGCGGAAGAAAACAGCTTCGTTTTACTAATCTGGATCTAAGTCAAATTTTACAGATGCAAAAACTTGTTTAAGTAGATTATTCGAAATAGGGTTTCAAGATTTAAACTCAGCGCTTGAATCGCTTGATTCCTATAAATGAGCGAAAAGTTATACTAAAACGAAAATCGGATCAGGAATCGCGATCACAAAAATCGCGGATTAAATCCGAGAAAAAAGAAAAATACGACGAAGAGATTCGAATGGAAAAAAATAAAAAAAATAAAAATAATAAAAAATCCGAAGCAAACCGATCGGTTTTTTTTTAAAAAATAAATAAAAATCGGCACGGAAATCGAGGCACGGTGAACCTCGTAAGGCGCGCTCCTCCGGCGGGCGGCGGCGGCGAACTCCCATGGTTCGGGTGGGCTGGGTGGCGGCTCGGGTGGGCTGGGGCTCCCGGCGGCCAGATTTAAAAAGCCCGAGCGGAGTCCCGCTCGAACGGCCCGATAAAGCGGTTCGTTTTTTAATAAATCATTACGCATAGAAAAAATCAAAAGAAGTACCAAACGGACTCCAAAAATCCCGAAATAAATTTTTCCCGGTTTCTAAAATCAAGCCGGATTTAATGAACATTTATTTGGAGCCTAAATGCAATTTTGAAAAACGCGCATTTTTCTTAAATTCAAATAAAAAGGCGAAAAACTCCAAAATAAAATCTTATTTGATTTTATTATTAAATATTCATTATTTCTTTATTTTGGGAAAGTCATTTTATTCCTCTCTCATATTTTTGTAATAGAAATAATTGAAGATAAAATAATTAAAATCAACGATCCTATTTTCAAAATTTGAGAAAACTCAAATATGAAAATAACGAAAATCCCCAACTCTCTCCGAGGGTCCTTGAGTTGTGTAGAATTTTCTAGGATCGAGCAAAATGCAAAGAAAATGAAATGAAAAATATGATATGCAATGATGCTCTATGTATAACATTCCAAATTGAAAATTTGGGATGTTACACTTGCGGGGAACCAAGAACAAGAAAATCAGCAGGATATTTAACTTTCCCACACAATACTTCAATATCTCTAACAATCCCAATCGGTGAAATAGTATCTCTATTGGCAAGCTTAATTGTAACATCAATATCTTCTATCTCAGCAGGTGCAATATCATGCATAATTTCTTCGTATAAAGAATGAGGTATTGCACTAGCACTAGCACCCATATCACACAAGACATGATAACAATGATCTCCTATTTTAACAGAAATAACAGGCATGCCTACCACAGGTCTAGGTTTATCTTTAGCATCAGGTCTAGCGATTCTAGCAGCTTCATTGCAAAAGTAAATAACATGCCCATCAATATTATCGGCTAAGAGATCTTTAACCATAGCAATTTTAGGTTCAACTTTAACTTGCTCAAGTGGTTTGTGTGTCCTGATATTACTTTTGTTGACTACGATTGAAGCTTTAGCATGATCCTTTATTCTAACAGGGAAAGGTGGCTTCTCAATATAAGCAGCAGGAACAATAGGATCATCATAAGTGATAGTCTTTTATTCAACTTTAATAGGTGAAACTACTTTTACTTCAATGGGAGGATTATATTTAAACCACTTCTCCTTAGGGAGATCAACATGAGTAGCAAAGGATTCACAGAAAGAAGCTACTATCTCAGAGTCAAGTCCATATTTAGTGCTAAATTCACGGAAAGCGTCGGTATCCATAAAAGATTTAACACAATCAAACTTAGGTGTATACCTGACTCCTTACCTTCGTCGAGATCCCAATCTTCAGAGTTGCATTTAATTCTTTCCAGTAAATCCCATTTGAATTCAATAGTCTTCATCATAAAAGATCCAGTACAAGAAGTATTGAGCATGGAGCGATTATTGAGAGAAAGCCGAGTATAAATTTTTTGAATAGTCATTTCTCTTGAGAGCTCATGATTGGGGCATGAATATAACATTGACTTAAGCCTCCCCCAAGATTGAGCGATGCTTTATCCTTCGCGAGGCCAAAAATTATATATATAATTACGATCACGATGAACAAGATGCATAGGATAAAACTTCTGATGAAATTCCAATATCAATCGTTTGTAGTTCCATGATCCCATATCATCACATAGCCTATACCATGTCAATGCCTCTCCCTTCAAAGATAAAGGGAAGACCTTCTTCTTGATAACATCATCGGGCATACCTGCAAACTTAAATAGTCCACAAACTTCATCCACATAGATTAGGTGTAAATCGGGATGCAATGTCCCATCTCCTGCAAAAGAATTAGCTAGCAGTTTCTCTATCATACCCAAATGATGTTCAAAATAAACATTTTCAGTAGGTTCAGTAGGTTGAGGAGCAACTCTTTGCTCTATTGGTCGGGGTGAAGATACGCCGAACAAGCCCCTCAGAGGATTACTTTCCATAGTAACAAGTGACAGTAAATTGCAGCACACTATATAAATCTTTCCTTACCAAATTCCACCTACCAAAGGCGCTTCACTCCCCGGCAACGGCGCTAGAAAAGAGTCTTGATGACCCACAAGTATAGGGGATCTATCGTAGTCCTTTCGATAAGTAAGAGTGTCGAACCCAACGAAGAGTAGAAGGAATTGATAAGCGGTTTTCAGCAAGGTATTCTCTGCAAGCACTGAAATTATCGGTAACAGGTAGTTTTGTGATAAGGTAATTTGTAACGGGTAACAAGTAACAAGTGTAGATAAAGTGCACCAAGATGGCCCAATCCTTTTTGTAGTAAAGGACAAACCTGGACAAACTCTTATATAGAGAAAAGTGTTCCCGAGGACACATGGGAATTATCGTCAAGCTAGTTTTCATCACGCTCATATGATTTGCGTTTGTTACTTTGATAATTTGGTATGTGGGTGGACCGGTGCTTGGGTACCGCACTTTCTTGGACAAGCATCCCACTTATGATTAACCCCTATTGCAAGCATCCGCAACTATAAAAGAAGTATTAAGGTAAACCTAACCATAGCATGAAACATATGGATCCAAATCAGCCCCTTACGAAGCAACTCATAAACTAGGGTTTAAGCTTCTGCCACTCTAGCAACCCATCATCTACTTATTACCTCTCAATGCCTTCCTCTAGGCCCAAATAATTGTGAAGTGTCATGTAGTCGACGTTCACATAACACCACTAGAGGAGAGACAACATACATCTCATCAAAATATCGAACGAATACCAAATTCACATGACTACTTATAGCAAGACTTCTCCCATGTCCTCAGGAACAAACGTAACTACTCACAAATCATATCCATGTTCATAATCAGAGGGGTATTAATATGCATAAAGGATCTGAACATATGATCTTCCACCAAATAATCCAACTAGCATCAACTACAAGGAGTAATCAACACTACTAGTAACCCACAGGTCATATCATATTCTTTTCTTTATGGCATGGACATTTGGACTTTTATGTGATTCAAAGCAATAGTCTAGTTTTGACATAATAATTTAGATACTCAAGCATATCAACAAGCAACCATGTTTTTCGAAATATCAACGCTAAAATAAGTTATCCCTAGCCCATCATGCTCAACCATTGATCCATTCATGAAACACACTTGCATATTAGCTACACCCAATACTTAAGTAAGATCATATTGCCTCCTAGTTGGTGCTTTTATAAGAGAAGATGGAGACTCAAATTCAAAAAAAAAATTGCATCAAGTAAAAGAAAGGCCCTTCGCAGAGGGAAGTAGGGATTTGTAGAGGTGCCAGAGCTCAAAGCGAAAAAATTAGAGATAAAAACATTTTTGGAGGTGTATCCATCCCACCAACGAAAACGATTTAGAGTTCCCAACTCTTTCCATGCTAGATATATCATAGGCGGTTCCCAAACAGAAAATAAAGTTTATTCCTTTTTCCACCATACTTCACTTTCCATGGCTAGTTGTATCCACGGTTGCCCTCCATACCAACACTTTCCAAGGAATTTATCATTCAACAACATAAAATAAATTCATTTTTGCATTTCGGGACTGGGCATCCCTAAAACCTTTGCCTTACTCTCGTGCAATGACAAGTGAATAAACACTCATCATGAGAATAACACACCCAGCATGGAAAATATTGGCCACCCCTCACCGCTCCGCGAGCGAAAGAAACACACAAATGAGAAGTTTATTTTGAAAATTAGAGATGGCACATGAAAATTTGCTTAGAACGGCAAAATAATACCGCATATAGGTAGATATAGTGGACTCATGTGGCAAAACTGGTTTAAAGGATTTTGGATGCACAAGTAGAGATCATACTTGCTGCAAAATGAAGGATAGCAAAAAGATTGAGAGGCGACCAACCAAGAAACTAATAATCTCATAAGCAACCATTAAGAATAATTAACATCAAATAATGCACCACAAGTAGGATATAATTTCATTGTGTGACTATTGACTTTCGTACTTGCATAGGGAATCACAAATCTTAACACCAATATTCTTACTAAAGCATAATTACTCATCAACATAACTCACATATCACATCATCATATCTAAAACTATTACTAAGAATCAAGTTTGTTTTGTACAATGATCTTCATGAAAGTTTTTATTATATCCTTCTTGGATATCTATCACTTTGGGACTAATTTTCATGTGTTGCTTTTCATAAGCTCAAACAAATATAAGTGAAGATCAAGAGCATAATTTTCTTTCTCTCAAAATAATTTAAGTGAAGCAAGAGAGAATTTCTTGAAAATTTTACTAAGTCTCGAATAAATCTAAGTGAAGTAAGACATTATTTCTTCAAAAATACTAAGCACACCATGCTCAAAAAGATATAAGTGAAGCACTAGAGCAAGTCCATAGCTCATAAAAATTTAAGTGAAGCATAGAGAGCAATTCTAACAAGTCATGACATAATTTTGGCTCTCTCAAATAGGTGTGTCCAGCAAGGATTGATGACATAAAGCGGGGATGCCACTCGGGGGCATCCCCAAGCTTAGTTGGTTGCTCATTTTTGGATAATAGCGTGGGATGCCGGGGCATACCCAAGCTTAGGCTCTTCTATCCTTCCTTTATCCATCGTAAGATAACCCAAGACTTGAAAACTTCAATCACACAAAACTCAACAAAACCTCCATGAGATCCGTTAGTATAAGAAAGCAAACCACTACTATAAGTACTGTGTCAAACCAATTCATATTTTGTTTTTGTATTATATCTACTATATTCTAACTATTCTATGGCAAAAACTCATCAAAGAAAACCATAGAGCCATCAAAATAAGCACACAACACAAAGAAAACATAAGCTGTCAAAAGCAGAGCGATCAGAGTAATCGACTTTTTCAAAAACTTCCGGAACTCCAAAAATTCTGAAAAACTAGGACGACCTGGGTAATTTGTATATTAATGTTATGCAAAAAGAATCATGGAAAAAACTCTTTCTGATAAAAAAATGAGAATTGATTTCGTGAGCGCAAAGTTTCTGTCTTTTTCAACAAGATCAAACAACTATCACCCAAGAAGATCCTATCGGTTCTACTTGGCACAGACACTAATTAAAACACAGAAAACACAATCATAACAGTATTATAATTGTTCTAACACTCAAGAACAGAAAGCAAAAAGAAAAAATAAATTGTATTCATTGGGTTGCCTCCCAACAAGCGCTATAGTTTTTCGCCCTTAGCTAGGCAAAAAGCAAGGATCTAAGTTTTGTCATCCTTGTTCTTAACTTTCTTAGAGGTGTTTTCATCATGAGGCTTTGTAAACACAACATAAAACATGTTATCCGTAGAGGACATGCAATCCTAAGTTGGTTTTCATCATACCCCTTTTGATTTCCCGCAACAATCCAAGAGTAATGTTGATTAACATTATTGAAAACTTGTTGGATTATATCTAAAATGGGGACTTCCTTTTTAAGATTCTCATCAAAGATTTTATTGTCCCCAAGAAAATGTCTTAAAGCATAGTCACTATTGTAAAGAATTTCATCTATCACATGTTTTTCACGATTCATACTATAAAAATCAAAGATTTCCCTAGCTTCCCGTATTATGTAGTCAAACTCATTCATAAGAACGAGAGTGGCCAACTTTTTAGCCCTAGGATTCTTTATAACGGGAAGCTCAAAAAACAATCTTTGCAAAGTAGGATGGGTACGAATAAATTTACTTTCAAGTTTTAGAACTAGTGCTGAAATAGCATCCGAATAAGATCTAGTAGTTTTAAGTATAGGAGCATCATCAAGACTTAGATTCCCAACACAATTGAGAAATTATTGGATACATTCTTTTCCCATAACGTTCCCTTTCCCCAAGATAAAAGTTTTAGCATCCAGATTGCCCATACGTCCAATCTTGGGAGTTAGGCCATCATCTGTTGGTGCCATACAAAAATCACTCATGATTGCAAACAAAGGATAGATCTGACGAGAAAATGGCGAATGCAAAAGAGAGGCGAATAAAACGGCAAATTTTTGTGAAGTGGGGGAGAGGAAAACGAGAGGCAATGATGACCCACACGTATAGGGGATCTATCGTAGTCCTTTCGATAAGTAAGAGTATTGACCCCAACGAGGAGCAGAAGGAAAAGATAAGCGGTTTTCAGCAAGGTACTCTCTGCAAGCACAGAAATTATCGGTAACAGATAGTTTTGTGATAAGGTAATTTGTAACGGGTAACAAGTAATAAAAGTAAACAAGGTGCAGCAAGATGGCCCAATCCTTTTTGTAGCAAAGGACAAGCCTGGACAAACTCTTATATAGAGAAAAGCGCTACCGAGGACACATGGGAATTATCGTCAAGCTAGTTTTCATCACGCTCATATGATTCGCGTTCGTTACTTTGATAATTTGGTATGTGGGTGGACCGGTGCTTGGGTGCTGCCCTTTCTTGGACAAGCATCCCACTTACGATTAACCCCTATTGCAAGCATCCGCAACTACAAAATAAGTATTAAGGTAAACCTAACCATAGCATGAAACATATGGATCCAAATCAGCCCCTTACAAAGCAACGCATAAACTAGGGTTTAAGCTTCTGTCACTCTAGCAACCCATCATCTACTTATTACTTCCCAATGCCTTCCTCTAGGCCCAAATAATGGTGAAGTGTCATGTAGTCGACGTTCACATAACACCAATAGAGGAGAGACAACATACATCTCATCCATGACTACTTATAGCAAGACTTCTCCCATGTCCTCAGGAACAAACGTAACTACTCACAAATCATATTCATGTTCATAATCAGAGGGGTATTAATATGCATAAAGGATCTGAACATATGATCTTCCACCAAATAAACCAACTAGCATCGACTACAAGGAGTAATCAACACTACTAGCAACCCACAGGTACCAATCTGAGGCTTTGGGACAAAGATTGGATACAAGAGATGAACTAGGGTTTGAGAGGAGATGGTGCTGGTGAAGATGTTGATGGAGATTGACACCCTCCCGATAAGAGGATCATTGGTGATGACGGTGGCTATGATTTCCCCCTCCCGGAGGGAGGTTTCCCCGGCAGAACAGCTCTGCCGGAGCCCTAGATTGGTTCCGCCAAAGTTCCGCCTCGTGGCGGAGTTTCTTCCCGAAAGCTTGCTTATTATTTTTCCTCGGACGAAAGACTTCATATAGCAGAAGATGGGCACCGGAGGCCTGCCAGGGGGCCCACGAGGTAGGGGGTGCGCCTCCCACCCTTGTGGCCAGGGTGTGGCCCCCCTCTGGTATTTTCTCCGCTCAGTATTTTTTATTAATTACAAAAATGACATCCGTGAAGTTTCAGGACTTTTGGAGCTGTGCAGAATAGGTCTCTAATATTTGCTCCTTTTCAAGCCCAGAATTCCAGCTGCCAGCAATTTCCCTCTTCATGTAAACCTTGTAAAATAAGAGAGAATAGGCATAAGTATTGTGACATAACGTGTAATAACAGCCCATAATGCAATAAATATCAATATAAAAGCATGATGCAAAATGGACGTATCACCGACCACAAATTGGATTATCTCATAATCCTTGTCGCATGGCCATGCTTATCCTGGTCAGATCACATGAGGGGCCCAGAGTATATCTCTCCTGATCGGAGGGGAAAATCCCATCTCTCTCGACCATGTCTCTCAGCATGCGTCTGGACAAGCCTGAAACCTACCTTTGTAACTACCCAGTGATGGAGTAGCGTTTGGTCGGCCCAAAGCAGGTCCGTCACCATCCCAAATACATGCGCCAACTCAGGTCTTAGGACATGAAAAGTATGTTGTACTAGAGACTCACAAATGACATATCGCCGCGTCTCATAGTTGGGTCTGTCTGTCTCAGACCTTATCTCGACTCAGATTCGACTACGTCGAATCCGACTAGATCCTTCCAAGTCCATATTATCCGATTACCATCCAATGCTCCATAGCTAGTGAGACCAAGCCATCGACCATGTCAGATGCTAGTCTAGTCGGTTGCGCGTCCACACAGCCCTTTCAACTAGGGACCTTTTAAGACAGTCATCATACAATGCATAGTCCCACAAAAAACTCACGTACTTGTTGATACACATCATTGATAATGTCCAAGGACTATCTTTATTCATAAACACATAGGAAATACCATCATACATGATTGCCCCTAGGGCATATCTCCAACAGCGATGAGTCGTGAACCCTCACTCAGTGTGGGGATTTTACGATTCCAAAGCATGGTGCCACATCAAATTTGCGCATTGGGTATTAAAACACCACACACCACTTCCATATACATATGTTTGGGCCACATATGCATAGAGTGGGTTTTGTCTTCAGGCACTCCCTCACGAGGTTATCGGTGAAAGCTAGCCATTTTGCGGGGCCGTGTGGTCGTATATTACTTTGACCAACAACGGGCGAGAGAGGTTATACAACCAAGTTGGATTCTGCTTGGTTAGTGTTACAATTCGTCTTGGTGAGATGCCCTCTTCCCCCGATGCGCGCGCGCGCGCGCGGTGTGTGTGTGTGTGTGTGTGTGTGTGTGTGTGTGTGTGTGTGTGTGTGTGTGTGTGTGTGTGTGTGTGTGTGTGTGTGTGTTGGGGGCCCTAGCTACTTCGCACTACCTTCAACCTCCGTGGGGTTGGGGAAGTCTGGTTACTTTGCGAGGCACACGTGCCACATCAAAGTTGTTAATGGTAGTTAAATATCACACCACACCCTTTTCATACATATAGTAGGGCCACCGCAGGTGGTTCGTATGTGGTCTCACCCATCTCGCACCACAAGCACACATTTGTGGGCCGGCATACAGTCCACCTTTGTCCGGAAGCGAAAGGGGAAGTTTGACCATGATGTACTCCTGTAGGTTTTGTGTTACAGTAGGGTGAGATTTCAGACCTAGCTATTCGGGGGCATGCATTCGTAGCTAGAATTCCCTTACGGCCGACACGAAGTGGGGTTCATAGGGGGTGGCTCACTAGCAATACTGTGCGTTTTGTGGTGCCACATCAAAGTTGTGCATTGGGTATTTGAACAACAAACCACCCTTTTCATACATATATTTGGTCCACATGCAAGTGTGTTCATGTTCTACCCTTTCCCGCGTTATTCTTTTTGCCAAATTTATAAACAGCAGATGAGCTGGATGCAGCAATTGGGGACGCAACAGACACGGTTCGCTCAGACTACCCGTGTGCCAAACCGTGCCCCTGTCACACACATCAGCACAGTAGATTGGGCTCCATGAGGCATTCTCTCTCGCTCTCAAAAATATCTACTACCTCGCGATCTCGAAAATATCTACTGCCAGGAAGGTTTTTATGTTTGATAGCACAATACTAAAATGTGTGGATCGTGTGCATGTCTGTTACTCCTGCTCTATTTCAATCCCTTGATTCAAATTTTCAGTAGCCCCGACATTTTACTCCTGCCTACATCCCTCCCAATCTCAAAAATATCTGCTCGCCTAGAGGTTTTTCTATTTGATAGCACACGATTAGTATATTTTGACCGTGTGCGATGTTTGTAACTCCCACTCTGCTTCTATCCCTTGATTCAAATATTCGGTAGCCCCAACATTTTACTCCCGCCTCTCCATCCCTTGCAACCGCAAAAATATCTGCTCGCCCTTGATCCAAATTTTCAGTAGCCCCGGCATTTTACTCCCGCCTATTAAAATTTTTAGTTGTCGCGGTATTTCCTCAAACACCACCTTGGCCCCCCTCCACACACCCCTCCCCCAAAACCTCCACTCACACCGACATACACCACCCCTCCCTCGCTCAAAACCATTGGTAGGACGCTGCCATCGCCGCTGCCACCATCGTCAACCTCCGCCTATGTGCCGGGGAGCTCGAGGAGAGAATGGCCCAAAAGAGGTTTATCACGGCCACTTCGCCCGACATCGGTGAGGTGGCCGCCGAGGTGTCGCCGTCATCCTCCATGGTCTCTTTATCGAGCCGCCGTCGCCGGTCTCCCGATCTGCCCGCCGCCGCACCCCTACATCGGTTCGAGGACTTCCCCATCCTACCTCGGGCCCGACGATGGTGTCCGGCAGCGGCGGTGGGGGATGTGGGTCGCCGAGATTAAGGATCGGGAGACCCACACCCGCTGGTGGCTCGGTAGCTTCCACACGGTCGAGCTCGCGGCCATGGAGTACGACCGCTGGCAGGTCCGTTACCACGGCGCGACGGCTAGGCTCAATTTCCCCTTCGACACACATTTGGTCGACCTCATCCCGCCGGAGCCAGGGTGGTGAGATCGGCTATGGCACCGGAGGACCGCGAGGCGAGGGAGCACATCGAGGCCGAGGCCGCCGCCGAGGTCTACATGCAAGAGCTCCGCCGGCAGCACTCGAAGCTTGTGGAGGCGGGGCGGATGATCTTTGCCGACACAGAGGGCGGCAAGGTTATCATGCTCTCCTCCGATGATGAGGTCGAAGGCAGCAATGACAACAGCGCGGAGGGCGTCGAGGTGGGCGGCGAGGACGAGGAGATCGATGTCGATGAGTGGAGGAGTGTCCTCCCCAACGACCTCGACGACGGCACCAGTCCAGACCCGGCTCGCGGCACACCGTACCTTACGAGGAAGGATTGGCTCAACCTCCAATTTGACCGAAAGTAGTTTAGTTTAGTTTAAATTTATTTTTTATGTTCGGTTATGCAAAACTATATATGTTTATGTTTGAATGCATGCTACTTTCGGTCGAACCTGCTTTGAACTTGATCAAATTTAAGTTTACAACATTAAGTTTAGGGGATCGACTAGAAACGGCCACTCCACTAAGGGTTTTACTCTGTTAACTTTTAATGGATCAGCTAGAGATGGCCTTTTTCCTTGTTTATTTCAGTTATTCACTGTTGGGGAACGTAGCAGAAATTCAAAATTTTCCTACGTGTCACCAAGATCTATCTATGGAGAAACCAGCAACGAGGGGAAGGAGAGTGCATCTACATACCCTTGTAGATCGCTAAGCGGAAGCGTTCAAGAGAACGGGGTTGAAGGAGTCGTACTCGTCGTGATCCAAATCACCGGAGATCCTAGTGCCGAGCGGACAGCACCTCCGCGTTCAAAACACGTACAGCCGGTGGCGTCTCCCATGCCTTGATCCAGAAAGGAGAGAGGGAGAGGTTGAGAAGACTCCATCCAGCAGCAAAGACAACGGCGTGGTGGTGGTGGAGGCGTGGCAATCTGCGAGGCCGCCAAGCACTGCGGGAGAGGAGGAGGTGTCACGGGAGGAGGGAGGCGCCGATCTTCAGTGCGGCCACCCCTCCCTCCCTCCCTTTATATAGGTGCAAGAGAAGGGGGGGCGCAGCCTTGCCCCTTCCTCCAAGGAAGGAGTGCGGCCAAGAGGGGAGGTCCATCCTCCCAAGGCACCTGAGGTGCCTTCCCTTTAGGACTCTCCTTTTTCCTATATCTTGGCGCATGGGCCTCTTGGGGCTGGTGCCCTTGGCCCATATAGGCCAAGGCGCACCCCTACAGCCCATGTGGCCCCGGAGGCAGGTGGACCCCGGTGGACCCCGGACCCCTTTCGGCACTCCGTACAATACCGATAACGCGAAACTTTTCCGCGACCAAAATAAGACTTCCTATATATAAATATTTACCTCCGGACCATTTCGGAACTCCTCGTGACGTACGTGATCTCATCCGGACTCAACAACATTCGGTAACCACATACAAACTTCCTTTGTAACCCTAGCGTCATCGAACCTTAAGTGTAGACCCTACGGGTTCGGAATAATGCGAACATGGCGAGACGCGTTCTCGGTCAATAACCAATAGCGGGATCTGGATACCCATGTTGGCTCCCACATGTTCCACGATGATCTCATCGGATGAACCACGATGTCAAGGACTCAATCGATCCGTATACAATTCCCTTTGTCCGCGGTATTGTACTTGCCCGAGATTCGATCGTCGGTATCCCGATACCTTGTTCAATCTCGTTACCGGCAAGTCTCTTTACTCGTTCCGTAACACATCATCCCGTGATCAACCCCTTGGTCACATTGTGCACATTATGATGATGTCCTACCGAGTGGGCCTAGAGATACCTCTCCGTCACACGGAGTGACAAATCCCAGTCTTGATTCGTGCCAACCCAACAGACACTTTCGGAGATACCTGTAGTGCACCTTTATAGCCACCCAGTTACGTTGTGACATTTGGTACACCCAAAGCATTCCTACGGTATTCGGGAGTTGCACAATCTCATGGTCTAAGGAAAAGATACTTGACATTTAGAAAAGCTTTAGCATACGAACTACGATCTTTGTGCTAGGCTTAGGATTGGGTCTTGTCCATCACATCATTCTCCTAATGATGTGATCCCGTTATCAACGACATCTAATGTCCATGGTCAGGAAACCGTAACCATCTATTGATCAACGAGCTAGTCAACTAGAGGCTTACTAGGGACATGGTGTTGTCTATATACCCACACATGTATTTGAGTTTCCTATCAATACAATTATAGCATGGATAATAAACGATTATCATGAACAAGGAAATATAATAATAACTAATTTATTATTGCCTCTAGAGCATATTTCCAACAGTCTCCCACTTGCACTAGAGTCAATAATCTAGTTCACATCGTCATGTGACTAACACTGATAAGTCACATCGCCATGTGACCAACATCCAAAGAGTTTACTAGTGTCTGTAAACTAGTTCACATCATCATGTGATTAAGACTCAATGAGTTCTGAGGTTTGATCATGTTTTTCTTGTGAGAGAGGTTTTAGTCAACGGGTCTGAACCTTTCAGATCCATGTGTGCTTTTGCAAATTTCTAGGTCATATTGTAAACGCTGCTTCCACGCTCCACTTGGAGCTATTCCAAATGGTTGCTCCACTATACGTATCCGGTTTTCTACTCAGAGTCACTCGGATAGGTGTTCAAGCTTGCACCGACGTAACCCTTTACGCCGAACTCTTTTATCACCTCCATAATCGAGAAACATGTCCTTATTTACTCCAAGGACAATTTTGACCGCTATCCAATGATCCATTCTGGATCATTCTTGTACCCCTATATCGACTCATGGCAAGGCACACTTCGGTCGCGTACACAACATATCATCTTTGTAGAGCCTACGTCTAAGGCATAGGGGACGACCTTCGTCCTTTCTCTTTTTTCTGCCGTGGTCGAGCTTTAACTCTTAACTTCATACCTTACAACTCAGGCAAGAACTCCTACTTTGACTGATCCATCTTGAACACCTTCAAGATTATGTCAAGGTATGTGCTCATTTGAAAGTATTATTAAACATTTTGATCTATCTTATAGATCTTGATGCTTATTGTTCAAGTAGCCTAATCCAGGTTTTCCATTGAAAACACTTTTCAAACAACCCTATATGCTTTCGAGAAATTCTACATCATTTCGATCAACAATATGTCAACAACATATACTCATCAGAAATTCTATAGTGCTCCCACTCACTTCTTTGGAAATACAAGTTTCTCATAAACTTTGTATAGACCCAAAATCTTTGATCATCTCATCAAAGCGTACATTCCAACTCCGAGATGCTTACTCCAGTCCTTAGAAGGATAGCTGGAGCTTTGCACACTTGTTAGCGTCTTTCAGGATTGTCAAAAACTTTCTGGTTGTATCACATACAACCTTTCCTTGTGAAGACTGGTAAGGAAACTCGTTTTGATATCCATCTGCCAGATTTCATAAATGCAGCTAATGCTAACATGATTCCGACGGACTTAAGCATCGCTACGGATGAGAAAATCTCATCGTAGTCAACTACTTGAACTTGTGAAAAACTCTTCGCCACAAGTCGAGCTTCATAGACGGTGACATTACCGTCCACGTCCGTCTTCTTCTTAAAGATCCATTTATCTCAATGGCTTGCCGATCATCGGGCAAGTCCACCAAAGTCCATGCTTTGTTCTGATACATGGATCCTATCTCGGATTTCATGGATTTTAACCATTTGTCGGAATCCGGGCCCACCATCGCTTCTCCATATCTCGTAGGTTCATTGTTGTCTAGCAACATGACCTCTAAGACAGGATGCGTACCACTCAAGTAGTGCGCATCCTTGTCACCCTCGAGGTACGGTAGTGACTTGATCCAAACTTCATGATCACTATCATAAGCTTCTACTTCAATTGGTGTAGGCGCCACAGAACAACTTCACGTGCCCTGCTACACACTAGTTGAAGTGACGGTTCAATAACCTCATCAAGTCTCCACCATCCTCCCACTCAATTCTTTCGAGAGAAACTTTTCCTCGAGAAAGGACCCGCTTCTAGAAACAATCCCTATTGCTTTCGGATCTGAATTAGGAGGTATACCCAACTGTTTTGGGTGTCCTATGAAGATGCATTTATCCGCTTTGGGTTCGAGCTTATCAACCTGAAACTTTTTCACATAAGCGTCGCAGCCCCAAACTTTTAAGAAACGACAACTTGGGTTTCTCCAAACCACAGTTCAAACGGTGTCATCTCAACGGAATTACGTGGTTCCCTATTAAAGTGAGTGTGGTTGTCTCTAATGCCTAACCCATGAACGATAGTGGTAATTCGATAAGAGACATCATGGTACGCACCATATCCAATAGGGTGCAACTATGATGTTCGGACACACCATCACACTATGGTGTTCCAGGCGGTATTTATTGTGAAACAATTTCCACAATGTCTTAATTGCGTGCCAAAGCTCGTAACTCAGATACTCATCTCTATGATCATATCATAGACATTTTATCCTTTTGTCACGATGATCTTCAACTTCACTCTGAAATTACTTGAACCATTCAATAATTCAGACTTGTGTTTCATCAAGTAAATATACTCAACATCTACTCAAATCATCTGTGAAGTAAGAACATAACGATATTCACTGCATGCCTCAGCACTCATTGGACTGCACACATCAAAATGTGTTACTTCCAACAAGTTGCTATCTTGTTCCATTTAACTGAAAACCGAGGCTTTTCAATCATCTTGCCCATGTGGTATGATTTGCATATCTCAAGTGATTCAAAATCAAGTGAGTCCAAATGATCCATCTGCATGGAGTTTCTTCATGCGTATACACCAATAGACATGGTTCGCATGTCTCAAACTTTTCAAAAACGAGTGAGTCCAAAGATCCATCAACATGGAGCTTCTTCATGCGTTTTTACACCAATATGACTTACATGGCAGTGCCACAAGTAAGTGGTACTATCATTACTATCTTATATCTTTTGGCATGAAAATGTGTATCACTACGATCGAGATTTCAATAAACCATTCATTTTAGGTGCAAGACCATTGAAGGTATTATTCAAATAAACAGAGTAACCATTATTCTCCTGAAATGAATAACCGTACTGCGATAGACATAATCCAATCATGTCTATGCTCAACGCAAACACCAAATCTCGATGGTAGAGGGAGCGTGTGATGCTTGATCACATCAACCTTGGAAACGCTTCCAACACATATCTGCAACTCACCTTTAGCTAGTCTCCGTTTTTTCCGTAGCTTTTATTTCAAGTTACTAACACTTAGCAACCGAACGGTATCTAATACCACTGGTGCTACTAGGAGTACTAGCAACGCACATTAACGTAATGTATATCCAATATACTTCTATCGACCTTGCCTCGCCTTCTTATCTACCAAGTATCTAGGGTGGTTCTGCTTCAAAGTCCGTTCCTCTCATCACGAAGCACTTTGTCTCGGTTTGGGTTCAACCTTGGGTTTCTTCACTGGAGCAGCAACTGATTTGCCGTTTCAGGAAGTACCCCTTCTTGCCCTTGCCCTTGTTGAAACTAGTGGTTTCATTAACCATCAACAATTGATGCTCCTTCTTGATTTCTACATTCGCGGTGTCAAACATCGCGAATACCTCAAGGATCATCATATCTATCCCTGATATGTTATAGTTCATCACGAAGCTCTAGCAGCTTGGTGGCAATGTCTTTGGGGAAACATCACTAGCTTGTCTGGAAGATCAACTCCCACTTGATTCAAGTGATTGTTGTACCCAGACAATCTGAGTACAAGCTCAACGATTGAGATCTTCTCCCTTAGTTTGTTGGCTAGAAAACTCGTCGGAGGTCTCATACCTCTTGACGTGGGCACGAGCCTGAAATCCCAATTTCAGCCCTCGAAACATCTCATATGTTCCGCGACGTTTCAAAAATGTCTTTGGTGCCTCAATTCTGAACCATTTAACATTACCGAACTATCATGTGGTCATCAAAACGTGTATGTCAGATGTTCGCAACATCCACAGACGACGTTCGAGGTTCAGCACACCGAGTGGTGCATTAAGGACATAAGCCTTCTCGTCGCATAATTGCTACTATAAACTTTCAACTATATTTTCTCTAGGAACATATCTAAAACAAGTAGAACTAAAGCGCGAGCTATGACATAATTTGCAAAGGGCTTTTGACTATGTTCGGATAATTAAGTTCATCTAATGAACTCCCACTCGATAGACATCCTCCAGTCATCTAAGTGATTACATGATCCGAGTCAACTAGGCCGTGTCCG
>JAHIAM010002041.1:0-35609 GCA_021605205.1 Aegilops longissima | reverse complement strand
CCGCCAAGTTGTCGAAGAACTGCTGCACGACGCCGCCGGGCGGCTCGCTCGCTGTTGGAACGATTCCATGGGAATCGCACAACGCATCATCGCCGGATGCTGCCGCCGACGAGTTGTTGCACAAAGGGCACGACTTCCTCGCGCAACATGCACCACTCGGGTGATCCGCGATCAGTTTGAACAGCTCCCAAAGATGCCATCCAGCTTTCCAAGATGCGTGAAGTTCCGCTTCAGACCTGGCGAGCCTCATAATGTCCGGCCGATTTTGAATTCCTGCAGGCCTTCTCCTCTCCTGCAAGGGCGCAATGCGGCGCGGCGAAGTCCGCGCCAACAGCTCCTACGGTAAGCCCCGCTTGTCGGAGACGAAAATCCTAGTCACGGCAATCTTCAACTTGTCGCCCTCCGCGCCAAGTTGCTCCAATCATTGCCGCCACTATGGGAGTTTGGCGCAGGCGTGAAAGGCTCAGGCTCCTCTTCTAAGATCTAACACTAGTCAGCTTCCACTCCTCCCACTTGCTACGCAACTCTCCGTCCAAGATATGTTGGGGAACGAGTAATTTCAAAAATTTTCCTACGATCACGCAAGATCATGGTGATGCATAGCAACGAGATGAGAGTGTTGTCTACGCACTCAGAGACCAGAACGGAAGCGTTGACGCAACGAGAGGAAGTAGTCGCATTTCTTCCCGATCCAACCGATCCAAGTACCGAACGACGGCACCTCCGAAGTTCTGCACACGCTCAGCTCGATGACGCCCTCGAACTCCGATCCAGCCGAAAGTGTTGAGGGAGAGTTTCACAAGACGACGGCGCAGGACGATGATGATGTTCCACCGCGCAGGGTTTCACTTAAGCTCCGCAACGGTATATTCGAGGTGTAGTTTGGTGGAAGGGGCACCGACACGGCTAAGGAACGATCTCAATGATCAACTTGTGTGTCATGGGGTGCCCCTGCCCTCAGATATAAAGGAGGGAAGGGAGGGCTGGCCGCCAAGGAGAGGTGCGCCAGGTGTCCTACTCCTACTAGAGTAGGATTCCCCCAAATCCTAGTCCAACTAGGTTTCCCAAGGGGAAGGAGAGAGAGGGCGCTTCTCTCCTAGTCCTAATAGGACTAGGAAGGGGAAGGTGCGCCAGCACTATGGCCCCTTTCTCTTTCCCACTAAGGCCCATCATGGCCCATTGACTTCGGGGTTCCGAATTCTGCATCTCGCAAAATTCCCAATTTCACCCGGAGTGATTCCGAGTCCAAACATAGGCTTCCAATATATCAATCTTTATGTCTCGACCATTTCGAGACTCGCGTCATGTCCGTGATCTCATCCGGACTCAACAACCTTCGTACATCAATATCATATAAACTCATAATAACCGCCATCAAACGTTGTTGCAAGGGACTCTACGGGTTCGAGAACTATGTAGACATGACCGAGACACCTCTCGTCAATAACCAATAGCGGACCTGGATGCCCATATTGGTCCTACATATTCTACGAAGATCTTTATCGGTCGATCAAGATAACAACATACGTTGTTCCTTTGTCATCGGTATACTATTTGCCCGAGATTCGATCGCTTGGTATCCAATACCTAGTTCAATCTCACATCGGCAAGTCTCTTTCTCGCTCCGTAATACATCATCTCACAACTAACACATTTAGTTGCAATGCTTGCAAGGCTTATGTGATGTGCATTACCGAGAGGGCCCAGAGATACCTCTCCGACAATCGGAGTGACAAATCCTAATCTCAAATATGCCAACCCAACATGTACCTTCGGAGACACCTGTAATGTACCTTTATAATCACCCAGCTACGCCAGGACGCTTGGTAGCACCCAAAGTGTTCCTCGGCAAACGGAGTTGCATAATCTCATAGTCATAGGAACATGTATAAGTCATGAAGAAAAGCACTAGCAACAAACTATACGATCAGGTGCTATGCTAATGGAATGGGTCATGTCAATCGATCATTCAACCAATGATGTGATCCCGTTAATCAAATAACAACTCCTTGTTCATGGTTAGGAAACATAACCATCTTTGATTAACGAGCTAGTCAAGTAGAGGCATACTAGTGACACTGAGGTTTATGTATTCACACATGTATTATGTTTCCGTTAATACAATTCTAGCATGAATAATAAACATTTATCATGATATAAGGAAATAAATAATAACATTATTATTGCCTCTAGGGCATATTTCCTTCAGCCTCCCACTTGCACTAGAGTCAATAATCTAGATTACACAAGAATGATTCTAACACCCATGGAGTCTTGGTGCTGATCATGTTTTGCTCGTGGAAGAGGCTTAGTCAACGGTCTCGCAACATTCAGATCCGTATGTATCTTGCATATCTCTATGTCTCCCACCGACCAAATCCCGATGGAGTTGAAGCGCCTTTTGATGTGCTTGGTTCTCTTGTGAAATCTGGATTCCTTTGCCAAGGCAATTGCACCAAGATTGTCACAAAAGATTTTCATTGGACCCGATACACTAGGTACAACACCTAGATCGGTTATGAACTCCTTCATCCAGATTCTTCATTAGCTGCTTCCAAGCAGCTATGTACTCAGCTTCACATGTAGATCCCGCAACGACGCTTTGTTTGGAACTGCACCAACCGACAGCTCCACCGCTTAATGTAAATACGATCCGGTTTGCATTTAGAATCGTCTGGATCAGTGTCAAAGCTTGCCGACGTAACTGCTTATTTACGAGCTCTTTGTCACCGCCATAAATGAGAAACATATCCTTAGTTCTTCTCAAGTACTTAAGGATGTTCTTGACCGCTGTCCAAAGGATCCACCTCGGATTACTTTGGTACCGCCGCTAAACTTACAAAGAAGGCACACATCAGGTCCGGTACACAAGATTGCATACATGATAGAGCCTATGGCTGAAGCATAGGAACATCTTTCATTTTCTCTCTATCTTCTCATGTGGTCGGGCATTGAGTCTTACTCAACTTCACACCTTGTAATACCGCAAGAACCCTTTCTTTGCCTCGATCCATTTTGAACTTTTTCAAAACTTTATCAAGGTATGTGCTTTGTGAAAGTCCTATTAAGCCGCCTTGATCTATCTCTATAGATCTTAATGCCCAATATGTAAGCAGCTTCACCGAGGTCTTTCATCGAAAAACTCTTATTCAAGTATCCCTTTATGCTATCCAGAATTCTATATCATTTCCGATCAATAATATGTCATCCACATATAATATCGAAATGCTACAGAGCTCCCACTCACTTTCTTGTAAATACAAAGCTTCCAAAAGTCTCAGATAAAACCAAATGCTTTGATCACACTATCAAAACGCTTATTCCAACTCCGAGAGGCTTGCACCAGTCCATAAATGGATCGCTGGAGCTTGCACACTTTGTTAGCTCCCTTTGATCGACAAAACCTTCTCGTTGCATCATATACAACTCTTCTTCCGTAAATCCATTCAGAATGCAGTTTTAACATCCATTTGCCAAATTTCATAATCATAAAATGCGCAATTGCTAACATGATTCGGACGGACTTAAGCATCGCCACGGGTGAGAAGGTCTCATCGTAGTCAATCCCTTGAACTTGTCGAAAACCTTTGCAACAAGTCGAGCTTTATAGACAGTAACATTACCATCAGCGCGCCTTCTTCTTGAAGATCCATTTATTCTCAATTGCTTGCCGATCATCGGCAAGTCAACCAAAGTCCACACTTTGTTCTCATACATGGATCCCATCTCAGATTTCATGGCCTCAAGCCATTTTGTGGAATCTGGGCTCACCATCGCTTCTTCATAGTTCGAGGTTCATCATGTTCCAAAGAATATGACTTCCAAAATAGGATTACCGCATCACTGGTGCGGATCTTGCTCGTTGATCTACGGTTCTGAGAAACTTGATCTGAAGTTTCATGATCATCATCATTAGCTTCCTCCCTATTTGGTGTAGGTGTCACGTAAACTGTTTTCTCGTGATGTACTATTTCTCAATAAGGGAGTAGATACAGTTATCTCATCAAGTTCTACTTTCCTCCCACTCACTTCTTTCGTGAGAAACTCTTTCTCCAAAAAGTTTCCAATTTAGCAACAAAAATCTTGCCTTCGGATCTGTGATAGAAGGTGTACCCAACTGTCTCCTTTGGGTATCCTATGAAGACACATTCGATTTGGGTTCGAGCTATCAGGTTGAAGCTTTTTCACATAAGCATCGCAGCCCCAAACTTTCAAAAACGACAACTTTGGTTTCTTGCCAAACCATAGTTCATAAGGTGTCGCCTCAACGGATTTAGATGGTGCCCTATTTAAAGTGAATGTAGCCGCCTCTAAAGCATAACCCCAAAACGATAGCGTAAATCAAGAAGAGACATCATAGATCGCACCATATCTAATAAAGTACGACACGACGCTCGACACACCATTACGCTGTGGTGTTCCAGTATGAAGTTATAAACTATTCCGCATTGTTTCAAATGTAGGCCAAACTCAGAACTCAAATATTCTCCTCCACGATCGATCAGAAACTTTATTTTCTTGTTACGATGATTTTCCACTTCACTCTGAAATTCTTTGAACTTTTCAAATGTTTCAGACTTGTGTTTCATTAAGTAGATATACCCATATCTGCTCAAATCATCTGTGAAGGTGAGAAAATAACGATATCCGCCATTTAGCCTCAACATTCATTGACCACATACATCAAGATGTATGATTTCCAATAAATCTGTTGTTCTCCCATAGTTCCGAGAACGGTGTTTTAGTCATCTTGCCCATAAGGCACGGTTCGCAAGTGCCAAGTGATTCATAATCAAGTGACTCCAAAAGTCCATCAAGATGGAGTTTCTTCATGCGCTTTAACCGATATGACCTAAACGGCAAGTACACAAATAAGTTGCACCATCATTATCAACTCTGCATCTTTTGGTTTCAACATTATGAATATGTGTATCACTACTATCAAGATTAAGTAAAACAAACCATTCTTCAATGGTGCATGACCATAAAAGATATTATTCATATAAATAGAACAACCATTATTCTCTCGATTTAATGAATAACCGCCTCGCATCAAACAAGATCCAGATATAATGTTCATGCTCAACGCTGGTACTAAATAACAATTATTTAGGTCTAATACTAATCCCAAGGTAGATGTAGAGGTAGCGTGTCGATCGCGATCACATCGACTTTGGAACCATTTCCACGCCAAGATTGTCACCTCGCCCTTAGCCAATCTTCGCTAATCCAGAGCCCCTGCTTCGAGTTGCAAATATTAGCAATGTAACCAGATTAAATACCCAAAAGCTATCGCGAGTATTAGTAAGGTACACATCAATAACATGTATATCACATATACCTTGTTAACCTTGCCATCCTTCTTATCCGCCAAATACTTGGGGCAGTTCCGCTCCAAAGGACCAGCCTGCTTGCAATAGAAGCACTCAGCCAGTGCTTAGGACCAGACTTGGTTTCTTCTCTTGATCAGCAACTTGCTTGCCGCTTTTTTGAAGTTTCCTTTTCTTTCCTTTGCCCTTTTCTTGAAACTAGTGGTTTTGTTAACCATCAACACTTGATGCTCCTTTTTGATTTCTACCTCCGCTGCTTTCAAAGATCGCTAAGAGCTCGGCATTGTTTTGGTCATCCCTTGCATATTATAGTTCATCACGGCTCTTGTAGCTTGGTGGCGTGATTGGAGAATTCTGTCAATGACGCAATCATCCGGAAGATTAACTCCCAGCTTGAATCAAGTGATTGTTATATCCGCACATTCTGAGTATATGCTCACCGATGTAACTGCTTCTCCTCCATCTTACAGCTATAGAACTTATTGGAGACTTCATATCTCTCAATCCGGCATTCGCTGAATATTAACTTCAACTCCTCGAACATCTCATATGCTCCATGGTGTTCAAAACGACGCTGAAGTCCCGGTTCTAAGCCGTAGCATGGCACATCGAACTATAGAGTAGTCATCAGCTTTGCTTTGCCAGACGCTCACAACTTCGGCGCAGCCTTTGCATTCAGGCCCGGCACCTAACGGTGCTTCCAGACGTAATTCTTCCGTGCAGCAATAAGGATAATCCTCGTTACGGACCCAGTCCGTAATTGCTGCCATCATCTTTCAACTTTGCTTTCAAGGAACGATTAAAATTCAACGGAACAACAAAGACGAGCCATCTATCTACACATCATAGACAAGCAAGATACTATCAGTACTAAGTTCATGATAAATTTAAGTTCAATTAATCATATTACTTAAGAACTCCCACTTAGAAAAATATCCTCCAATTCTCTAAGTGATTGCGTGATCCATATCAACTACACCATGACCGATCATCACGCAGATGGAGTAGTTTCAATGGTGAACATCAATATGTTGATCATATCTACTATATGATTCACGCCGACCTTCGGTCTCCGTGTTCCGAGGTCATATCTTATATGCATAGCTCGTCAAGTATAACCTGAGTATTCTGCGGTGCAACTGTTTTGCACCCGCTGTATTTGAACGAGAGCCTATCACACCCGATCATCACGTGGTGTCTCAAAGACGAAGAACTTTCGCAACGGTGCATACTGTGGAGAACACTTTGATAATTTAGTAAGGATCATCTTATAATGCTACCGCCAATCAAAGCAAAATAAGATGCATAAAGGATTAACATCACATGCAATCAATATAAGTGATATGATATGGCCATCATCATCTTGTGCTTGTGATTCCATCTCCAAGCACCGCCATGATCACCATCGCCACCGCGCGCGACACCTTGATCTCCATCGAGCATCGTTGTCGCCTCGCCAATCTTATGCTTCTACGACTATCGCTACCGCTTAGTGATAAAGTAAAGCATTACAGGCGATTGCATTGCATACAATAAAGCGACAACCATATGGCTCTCGCCAGCTGTCGATAACTTCGTTACAAAACATGATCATCTCATACAATAAAATTCAGCATCATGTCTTGACCATATCACATCACAACATGCCCTGCAAAAACAAGTTAGACGCCCTCTACTTTGTTGTTGCAAATTTTACGTGGCTGCTACGGGCTGAGCAAGAACCGTTTACCACGATCAAAACCACAACGATATTTCACAAATAGACTCCGCTTTAACCTTCTCAAGGACCGGGCGAGCTACACTCGATTCAACTAAAGTGAGAGAGACAGACACCCGCCGTCACCTTTAAGCAACGAGTGCTCGAGCGGTGAAACCAGTCTCGCAGAAGCGCACGCTGTAATGTCGGTCCGGCCGCTTCATCTCACAATACCGCTGAACCAAAGTATGACATGCTGGTAGGCAGTATGACTTGTATCGCCCACAACTCACTTGTGTTCTACTCGTGCACATGACATCAACGATAAAACCAGGCTCGATGCCACCGTTGGGGAACGAGTAATTTCAAAAATTTTCCTACGATCACGCAAGATCATGGTGATGCATAGCAACGAGATGAGAGTGTTGTCTACGCACTCAGAGACCAGCAACGGAAGCGCTGACGCAACGAGAGGAAGTAGTCGATTTCTTCCCGATCCAACCGATCCAAGTACCGAACGACGGCACCTCCGAAGTTCTGCACACGCTCAGCTCGATGACGCCCCTCGAACTCCGATCCAGCCGAGTGTTGAGGGAGAGTTTCACAAGACGACGGCGCAGGACGATGATGATGTTCCACCGCGCAGGGTTTCACTTAAGCTCCGCAACGGTATATTCGAGGTGTAGTTTGGTGGAAGGGGCACCGACACGGCTAAGGAACGATCTCAATGATCAACTTGTGTGTCATGGGGTGCCCCTGCCCCAGATATAAAGGAGGGAAGGGAGGGGCTGGCGCCAAGGAGAGGCGCGCCAGGTGTCCTACTCCTACTAGGAGTAGGATTCCCCCAAATCCTAGTCCAACTAGGTTTCCCAAGTGGAAGGGAGAGAGAGGGCGCCTTCTCCTAGTCCCAATAGGACTAGGAAGGGGGAAGGTGCGCCAGCACTATGGCCCCCTTTCTTTTCCCACTAAGGCCCATCATGGCCCATTGACTTCGGGGTTCCGAATCCTCTGCATCCTAAAATTCCCAATTTCACCCGGAGTGATTCCGAGTCCAAACATAGGCTTCCAATATATCAATCTTTATGTCTCGACCATTTCGAGACTCCTCGTCATGTCCGTGATCTCATCCGGACTCAACAACCTTCGTACATCAATATCATATAAACTCATAATAACCGCCATCAAACGTTGTTGCATGGATTCTTACGGGTTCGAGAACTATGTAGACATGACCGAGACACCTCTCGGTCAATAACCAATAGCGGACCTGGATGCCCATATTGGTCCTACATATTCTACGAAGATCTTTATCGGTCGATCGCATAACAACATACGTTGTTCCTTTGTCATCGGTATAATTATTTGCCCGAGATTCGATCGCCGGTATCCAATACCTAGTTCAATCTCACATCGGCAAGTCTCTTTTCTCGCTCCGTAATACATCATCTCACAACTAACACATTTAGTTGCAATGCTTGCAAGGCTTATGTGATGTGCATTACCGAGAGGGCCCAGAGATACCTCTCCGATAATCGGAGTGACAAATCCTAATCTCAAATATGCCAACCCAACATGTACCTTCGAGACACCTGTAATGTACCTTTATAATCACCCAGTTACGCCAGGACGCTTGGTAGCACCCAAAGTGTTCCTCGGCAAACGGGAGTTGCATAATCTCATAGTCATAGGAACATGTATAAGTCATGAAGAAAAGCACTAGCAACAAACTATACGATCAAAAGTGCTATGCTAATGGAATGGGTCATGTCAATCAGATCATTCAACCAATGATGTGATCCCGTTAATCAAATAACAACTCCTTGTTCATGGTTAGGAAACATAACCATCTTTGATTAACGAGCTAGTCAAGTAGAGGCATACTAGTGACACTGCTTTTATGTATTCACACATGTATTATGTTTCCGTTAATACAATTCTAGCATGAATAATAAACATTTATCATGATATAAGGAAATAAATAATAACATTATTATTGCCTCTAGGGCATATTTCCTTCAAATGGAGGGGCGGAGCGCCGCTTCTTTGGGCTCGAGAAGAAAGGGGAAGCGACGGGGTTTCATGTGACAAAGAATGGCAAGTGGGTGTCCTGCCCCTGCCCCCCGCTTATAAAGAGGGAGAGGGGGCGGCGCCCGATTTTTCCATTAAAGAAAGCCCTCACGATCTCCCCACGACGCCACGTCCGTGCGGTGACGCCGTGGGAGGCGTGGTGGGTCCAAGGCGAGTAATGGCGAATCTGCACGCTGCTGTGTCTGCAGACTCGGTTTGGGCCTCGCCCAACAGAGCTTGGCGCCGCAGGTGGCCCAGCCCGGGGCTCCTGCCGGTGTACTAGAGTAGGGGTACCCTAGCACCTTAACTCGCACGGGCAGTTGCAGCACTCGCGCAGGGCTGGCTTGGTGACCGCTAAGATCCTCAAAGAGCCTCCTTTGGAGCCATTCGAGAATAAAGCAATCAAGACCCCGGCAAGAGGAGCTTGCCGGAAGGCCACTCAAGGCAGGAAGGAAATAAAGCCCCGCAAGAGGAGCTTGCCGAAGGCTTGGTGAGTGACAAGCTCCCGAAGCGACAAGAACCTTGCCGCTGCAAGGTGCTCGCCATGGCAGTAACCTCTTCATCTCCGCCCCACCATCCGCCAACGTGTCGCCATGGGGCTTTCCTAAGCATCGCTGTCGGCGGGCTGTGCAGCCAGCGGGAGCAGCGATAAGAGGCGCCGACAAGCTACCATCGTGGCAAATGGAGACGACTTGATGGTCCCTCAAGCACAATCGCTCAGCGACCGAGACGGGCATTTATGACTCTTGTCCCTTGCCGCCGAGTTAGGTATAGATCATCAGACATCGCATAAAGCGTGTACCAACCTATGTTTTTATTTATCTTACCCTTGTCTACTTGCCACCTGTGGTGACCCTTGTGCCTATAAAAGGAGGCCCAAGTGCAACGAGAAAGGGTTCTGTTTGGCTCCGCTTAGGTCATTCTACTCATACGAGACCACACTCGTGCTAGGTTTTGTAGTTTCGATTGCTCCCTAGCAAGAACACAAGATAATCCACAAAGCAGCAGTAGGAGTATTATCTCCGGAGAGCTCCGGTTGGGTAAATCTGCTCGTGCATCGCTCGATCCTCTCTTTGCAATCTCCGCCCTCCAACCACAAGGGACCAGGTCCCATAGGTGTTCGCGGGACACGATCAGCTTCCCCGACACCTGCACAAGTTCGGGATACTAGGGTACCCCTATTCTAGTACACCGACAGAGCCCCGGCTCGGGCCATACGCTGTGCCGAAGGCCAAGGGCCAGGCCCCAAACAGGCACGGGCACACGCAGCCTTGGTTACGCCATAACTCGCTCCGGACCCACCACGTCTCCCACGAGCGGCACGCATTGACTGCAGTGTTGTGGGAGAGATCGTGGGGGGGGGGGGTTTCTTTATTCGGCAAAGCGGAATGTCCGCCTCTCCCTCCTTATAAATAGGGAAAACAGGGCGGTTCGCCCACCTCGCCATTTGCTGTCTAATTCAAACCACCGCTGCTCCTCCTCTTCCCTAGTCTCAGAGAGCAGCGCCCGCCCCATCGCCACCAAAGATCACCAACGCCGCCGGTCTCCCCACCACCTTCGCCATGGTCTGAAAGTCGACAAGGGAAGGGCGAAGTCGGCCGAGGCGCAGCTGCTCGCGGGCGCCGCGGAAGGAGCGGGCTATCTTCCCCTCACCTTCGCGAAGGAGCTGAGGTAATGGTACTACCTCTTCCGGTCGACGGAGACGCTGAGCGATCCGCCGCATGAAGGTACTCTCACCACAGATCAGAATTGGCTCCGAGCGGGTACCCTTCTTCGCTTTTTTATTATGGCTCGCTCGCCTCTCTGAATTCTTCATGATATCATGAACACCTACGGTTTCGCCTCCTTGATTTCACCCCCAATGCTGTCTCGACTATGGCAGTTTTCGACATCTCGCGAAAACTTTGTCGGAGTCCACCCAAACGTAGCCCTCTTCCGCCATTTCTTCATGCCTCGAGTAGAGAGAGGAGAGCCTCTGCCGAGGGATCGCCTCGATCTCAAGAATCGCAAGAAGGAGGCCTATCCGGAAGGAGAGCTCCGTGAGCAAGTGGGAGGAGGAGGGCTGATTGGTGCCGGATCGTAGAGGAGAACCCGCAGCCATTCATCGCTAAGCGCCAAACCCCAATAGTGCGCTGCAACGATTGGAGCAACTTACGCCGGAGGATGCTAGATTGAAGATCGCCACTATTCGGATCCTCGCGCCAGTGCTTGCCGGACTCATCAGAGGCGCAGCTTGGCGAGATTTCTTCGCCAAGACGCTTCTTTGCAGGAGAGGAGGAGACCTGCTTGGGAGTTTCAGAACGCGGCAGACATCATCAGGCTGCGCCTGGGCCTCAACTTCAACTTTGCTGTCTTGGAGCTTGACGCGATGCTCTTAGAGCTGTTCAAGCATGACCCTGACCACCCCGAATGGTTCAGGTTGCCAAGGGAGTCGCCTTTATGCAACAACTCTTCGCCGACCGCATCCAGGCGATGATGCTGCCAGCGATTCGCATGGAATCGCTCCAACTTGGCAAGAGCTTGCCGATGACATCGCGGCGCGTTCTTCAACAGCTTGGAAGAAGTGCCAATCCGCCCGACGAGCGTAAGGGCCTCACCCGTGACACCACCGGCGACGAGATGCAACGATTGCCACGAGGTTGGAGGAGGTGGCAGCAGCGCTGCCGCCGGCAAATTTGGATTTACTGTGGAGGAGGCGGAGGCAGCAGAGGCGGCAAGCCTTGTCGACGAGAGGAGCTTGCCGGGCGAGGAGGAGCAGGCCGAGCCCGGTTGAGCCGAGCGAGCCTGCCGGGGCGCCTCCCACCTTCAAGTAGCTTGCCGTGAGCGGAGCCCACAGCCCACCTAGAAGGCGCCTCCAAGGCCGGGAAGTGGCGGGCGGCAGACGGGCTAATAGTCGTCACAGCACATGACGCGCTTCCACCGCTGCAAGCACTGCAAGCTGGAGCACCTCACGCCAAGCAGCCATCGGAGCGGGCCTTCGGGACCACAGCCTCGCACCCGCTAAGCGCCCGAGGGAGCCTACTCTTCCAGCTCGTCAGATCGGAGGTGAACTGAATTGACCTCTCCGCGCCAGCTCCGAGGAAGAAGAAGAGTAAGATCTTGTCGCTGTACTTGTAATTCTTCAATTTGTTGCTTTGTCTTGTGTCCGACTTGTTTATTCTGAACTCTTTCCTTTCCAGATGCTGGCCCGTAGAGCTTCAAGAGAGCCAAGACCCCGGTGATCGTGAATCGAGGACTAACCCACTGCAGCAGCGGGAGGCGCTGTCCGAGACCTCCTTGCCGGACCAAGCACCTTCCACAAAGCAGCCCTCAGTAAGTATATGGTTCACTTTCATGTTAGGCGCGATGGGTGCTCTTTTATTTGCCGATATCCGATCGTTGATTTGTGTAGGAGCAGAGCAGCCCCGCCAGAGTGTCCCGAGGCCGCTCCTCGACATGCCATCTACTTCAACTACGCCAAGAAAGGGAAGATCCCCGCAAGGGAGTGTTCTCCGCAAGGGACGGCTCCCGCAAGAGATGGCACCGCCGATCCTCCGGGTCGAGATCGTAGCTGCAGATCCCATCGCAGTAAGCCTCTTGCCCGTAAGCTGCCCTTGTGTTCTTCTTTTTCCAATTCTTCTTTTTGGATATTTTGCTTGACTTTTCTTTCTTTTTCTTGTCGCCGATCCATCCGCCGCAGAGCCGATGGAGACCGAGGTCGCCGGGCGAAGAGGACGCGCATGAAACACCGACGACGCCGCTGCCGCCGAGGAGGAAACCGCGCGACTAGCCCGCCGTCAAGAGGCCGCCAGGCTGCCGCCGCAGAAGCCGGGCGAGGGGTCCGCGATCGATCGATGACCCCGAGGTCGCAGGAGCGCCGGGCGCTACATCGACCGCCGATCCTCCGCCAAGCCGCAGCGCCAGCTCGAGGAGTCCCAGCCCGGCGCCTACTTAAAGGCTGGCGATGGCGCTTTCATCAAGCTCCCCGGGCGCCGAGCCTGTGGCACCGGTCGAGGGAGAGACCTTCGACGAAGAGCTGCTGTCGCTCTACCGCGCCCGACAAGCCAAGCTGGAATCCTGGAAGCACTTGTCGCGAGGGCGGGAGCAGACATGGAGAAGCGCCTAGAAGAGCTCCGGTGCGCCAACCAAGAAGCTCTCCGGAGCGTAGCAGAAGAGCGGGAGCGACTCGCTGAAGAGCGCACAACCTTCATCCTTGCTGCCGAGAAGTTGTCTGCGCAAGAAGGCGAGTTGGCGCAGCGGAAAATTAATCTTGACAGCTATGAGGAAGAGCTTGCCGCGCGTGAGCAATCAATTGGTGGAGCTCTCAAGGAAGCAAAAGACGCTGCCGCAGCTGCCGAGGCCGCCAAGAAAGAATTGGAGACGAAGGTGACGCAGCTGGACGCCAACCTCCAGAAGAGTGGCGAGGAGCTTGCTGCACTCAAACACGAGCGCGAGAAGGACGCCTATACTCTTGGCGAGCTGCAGGGCCGTCTCGTCGAGAGGAGCAAGGAGCTCGACGCCGCCAAGGACTCCAAGGCAGATCTTGACCTGAAGCTGACCACCTTGATGCAGACGCTAGACGGCGACAAGGAGCGGGAGGTGGCCTTGTTGGAGAAGATCAAGACCGACGAGGAGCTGCTGACGAGTGCCACGACCGCCCAGAACACCTTCAGAGAGAACGTGATGCACTGGACCGAGGGTCTTGTAAATACTGCCGCCGCCATCGACAAGGAGCCGATGGAGCTGGGATGGTGGATCTCGGTACCTCCGACGAGCATCTCCAACCCAGCGCCAAGCTCAGCTTGTTCTTCAAAGGCGCAGGACGGCTCTCCAACGGCTCCGGAAGAGATCCCAGCAGCTGGCCGACAAGTCGCGCCAAATCGTGCAGGGGCTCTTCGTAAGGTGCCGATGAAGGTGGCTTCAATCCAGCGTTAGCTTCGCTTAACGCCCTCAAGTCCTTGCCGCCGATCGCCGACGTTGAAGCACTCAAGGCCCTTGTCGCACCCATTGTGACAGGGTGAGCGGATCAAGAGAGTCGATGGCTAATCCAGAGATTAGGGTCGCCTGCTTTATCTTTTCCTTGTCGCCACCGATCATGTTAGGAGAACAATTCATTAGAGCTGCATAAGCTATCTTGTAATATAACTCTATTTCAGTTAGTGATTGCTATGTTATTTCCTTTACTTGGGTCCTTCCTTTGTATGTTTTACCCCACGCTTTTAGGGAACTTGTCGGCGCTGGCACCTTTTGTCATGAAGCGCCGAGTGCGAACGTCAAGAACCTGTCAAGCGGTGTCATCCGACAAGCAACCTTGTCGCGACTAGTTGCAGCTCACTTAAGTTGTTGAGCGGACTCAAACAAAGTAAGGGCGCAAACTAGCTACGAGTTGGTTCCTTCACAAGACAGGTTTTCCATACAAAGCACGGTCGTTCGAGGAAGATAACTTAAAACTTTAAAACTAATTGCCCAAGCTTTGGCAACTTAGCTTTTCTGTCGTTTTCTTCTCGGTAAGGCGAAACTTCTTCGAGCTACGCTTGGTCCACAGCATTATCTTCTTCTCCTTCCCCGGAAAACTTGTGGGCGAGGGAACCTTCTCCTCTTTGAGAAAGAGAAAGAAGAGAAAATAAAGATATGGAGCGCTGCAGCTCACATTTTCTTACCGAATAGGTGTTGCACAAAGTGTCGATAATACATGCAAAGTAAAAAGCGTAAAGCATGAATTGACAAGATGTGCGGAGCACATGAGCTTTACTAATGCACGGGTCTGCGCGCTTTGTACAAAGGATTACATGCAACATGGGCAAGACTTGTATAGTAGGTTGCCGGAACAAGTTCCGCAACCGCGCCTCTATGGGTAAACTTACGAAGAAGCTCAATATTCCAGAGTTGCTCACCGAATGCCATCTTCGGTCTCAAGGCGGATAGCGCCAGTGCCTAGTGACTCGCCTCACCCGATAAGGGCCTTCCCACTTTGGCGCCACTTGTTGGAATTCTTGGCGGACTGAACGCTACCAAGAACAAGGTCGCTTTCCTCGAGACTTCGCACTAACTTTGCGGCTATGGTAGCGGCGCAAAGCTTGCCGATAACGAGCAGCTCAGACAAGAGCTCAAGACGGTCCTCCTCAAGGAGCAGCGGTCATCTTGTCGCAGCTTGCTCTTGCTCTAGCTCATCATAAGCGAGCACTCGAGGTGACCCAGATACGAAGTTCCATGGGGAGAACTGCCTCTGCTCCATAGACTAGAGCGAAGGTGTCCGCCAAGGGCTCGACGGCGCCGCCCCGACGACCAAAGAACCACCGCAGCTCCTCAATCCAGCTTTCTTCCGCGACTTGTGCAGCCTCGTCGAAAGTTCTCGGTCTTGAGCCCTCGCAGCACTTCAGCTGCTTGCCCTCTCCGCTGACCGCTGCTTCTGGATGAGCAATGTAAGCGGCACCATGGCGCCAAGATCTTGGACGATCGCATGAAGGTGCGGTCGGAATTGCGTACATTGTCGGTGATGATCCTGTTAGGAATCCCAAAACGGCAAACAATCGACCAAGAACTTGATCGCCGACCGTGTTGTCACCTTCCTCATCGCTTCCACTTCCGCCACTTTGTGAACTTGTCGATTGCGACGCATAAGTACTCAAAGCCCCGACAGCTCGGGAAAGGGGCCGAGGATGTCGAGCCCTGCACCAAAAATGGCCAGGATAAAGGGATCGCCCGAGAGCTTGAGCTGGCCGGGCGATTCGCTGAATGGAACTGCACGCTTCACACTTGGTTACTTGTGCAGCTGCATCCTCGAGGGCTGTTGGCAAAAGAAACCTTGCCAAACGCTTTGCCGGTAAGTGTTTTTGCGCCAATGTGGTGACCACATATGCCTCCATGTATCTTCGCCAACAGCTTCGCCCATCTTCCCGATGAATACACTTCAATTTCACACCGCTGAGTCTTCTTCTATACGTAACGCTGTCGACAAACTGGTACATACTTGACTCGCCGAGCTACTCTTTCCGCTTTTCTTTCTCTTCGGAAGTTCTCCTGTCTCAAGGAAATGGACGATCTGCTGTGCCCATGCCGGAGCTTCCGCTCGACAACAAGGACTAAAGGCACATTTGCTGCCGTGGGAACATCCGCTTTCACGGCGAGAACTCGCGGCTTCTCCTTCCTTCCGGGCGAAAGCAGATGAAGATCGCCTTCTTGGCTATGGGGCTTGTGGTCACCGTGAAGGCGCCGACAAACCGATGGCACAAATCTGCCCAAGAGGAAATGGAGTTGTCCGCAAGTGCATGAGCCAAGATCTCGACATTGGGCTTGAGCACCAGCGGGAAGTAATTGGCCGTAATCTTGTCGCCTCGCCCCCGCAGCTTGCACCGCAATGGTGTAGATGCCGAGGAACTCCGACGGCGCGCCTTGCCGCCGCATTTCTCCGTACATCCGGCTTGAAATTTTCTTGCCGGCCATCGACTTGCCGCAGCTCACGAGTGAACGCAGGTCAACCTATCGCAGACGGCAAGTCGCCTGGTTCTTCGGGCGCATGCATGTCGACAGAGGGCCCAGCCGCTGGTCGATTGACGCCGCTTTTCTTCGGGCGCCGGCGCGAAGTTCGAGCATCCTCTTGTTGTCGCTCGTGAAGAACTTGGCGCTGGTCGCGGCGAGCTCAGGATCCGCGACGCGTGGAGTCGCTGCCGAGGTGGATCCGGCAAGTCGGGCGATCTTGGCCTTCGGGTGGAGAGTGCATGGTGGTTGCACCCCACAGGTCTCTGCCGCCACCGCTCGTGTTTTGTCAGATCGCCGCCGCAACGATGTGCTCGATTGCCGCGAGCGCCGCTGCTGGCAAAGCCGATGAGAGTTCGAATGGTGGCCTCCATTCGCCGACCTTGTCCGCCGTCGGGGTAATCCAGAGCAGTTGAGCACGCCGCCAAAGCTTCCGCTGAGTGGTGGGCGGCAATGGCGAACGGTGCGAGGTGCGGATATGCTCGACTTCTAAATATGTTAGAAGGAGCAGATCCCGCCCAGCGATCGCGCCCCACTCGCACCAGCCTGTTGGCGCCAGATGCTGGTCTTGAGCGCCCCTCGATCCACCAGCCAGATCTTGGCCCAACGAACGATGGCGCCATGAGCACCATGACGCTGTCGGTCTCGCGGCCCCGAGATGGATGCGTGCATGTACGGACGCCGAGGTTTGCGCCGCTTTGTCCTTGGACTTAGTAGCAACATGGGCCTCGTCAACGCCGCTTCTTCCGCTGGCGCTCACCCCACCACTCGCCGGCTCCGGTGGTGGTGGGTTTGACGCAGACGGTTCGCTGCCGCCAAGCCTTCTTCTTCGTGGCATGTCGATGAAGATGATGAAGATGTTGCTCGTGTGAACGCCGGATCAGGTTCACACAGCCTCGACGCCTTTACCGGGCGCGCCAAAGATGTCGGGAAGTTGATCGCATTCCACGAACACCTATGGGGCCGCAGACCGGCCCTTTCGTTCGGTGGGGCGGAGATCGCGCAAGAGCGGATCGAGGCGGCAACACGAGCAATTTACCCAACATCGGAGCTCTCCGGAGAGATAATACCCTATTGCTGCTTGTCCGATTGTATTGTGTTCTTGCTAGGGAGCGTTGAGAGCTACAAAACCTAGCGTGGAGTTCTCTAGTTTCAATGAGTCGAAACCCTTCTACGCTATGCATGGGCCTCCTTTTATATGCTCAAGGGGTCACCGACAGTGGCAACGAGACAAGGGTAAAACGGAAAATGAGAGGCGGTTGGTACAACTACTTGTACAAGGTTTCTCTTACCTAACCCCGACGGCAGGGGACAAAGGCATTAAATGCCCGCCTAAGTCGACTAAACAAAGGCGGAAAAGGACCATCAGGGGCACCACCGCTGCCACGATGGCGATCTTGTCACGCCGCATCGCTGCGGCTCACTGGTCAAGACAGCCTTTTCACACGCTACCGAAAGATCCCACGGCGACATCGCTGATAGATGAGCCGGAGCGGAGGAACGGAGAGGTAGCCTGCCATGCGCAAGCGCCTTTGCTGCGGTTGTTGCCTTGTTGGGTCCGAAGCTTGTCGCCATCGGGCCTTCCCGCAAACTCCTCTTGCCGGGCCTTGTCTTCTAGGTGCCTCGAGGGTCTTCCCGGCAAGCTCCTCTTGCCGGGCCTTGTCTTATAGGTGCCTCGAGGGTCTTCCCGCAAGCCCTCTTGCCGGGCCTTGTCTCTTTGACTTAAATATTTTGTTTTGAGTGGTTCCAAAGGAACCATGGAGGAGCTTAGCGATCACAAGCAAGCCTCGCCTGGGTGCTGCAACTGCCCGTGCACAAGTTCGGGATACTAGGGTACCCCTATTCTAGTACAACGACAGAGATATAATCCAAAAAAGGTCTCAAGTCAAACCCAAAATTGCTCACAAAAAAGACTTAAAAAGTTTAAGGCTTCTGATTCGTATACGATCAGAAAACCATTCCAAAGGGGTTGAGCTAAGATTCGAATACAATCATATAGCCCCCAAAGGGATCTCGGCGCTGTTTATCAAGAGGGTACCGACAGCTATGTTCTCTATGGTTCTAATACTAATTTATGTTTGAACAGAAGCCCCAAATGACCTTGAGATTTGTTTAATGACGCTGATTCGAATACGATCCACGTCGGACCCAAAAGAGGTTAAGCTATGATTCAGATACGATCAAGAAGCCCCCTAGTGAGTTTGGCAGTGTGTCGATCAAAAGGGTTTCGACAACTATGTTCTCTTTGGTTCGAATACGACCTATGTTTGAACAGGAAGCCCCCAAGTGACCATATATTAGCATTGCACCGATCAAGAGGGTACCGACAGCTATGCTCGATGAGCAGGAAGCCCCCAAGTGACCATAATAATATAAGCCGTAAGGAAGGATACCTATTTTTGAACCGCGCATGATGGAAGGAAGTTCTTTTTGGCAACCTTTAATTTTTCTTAGAACTCGAACTTGCGAGAGATTAATTCCTTTTGAACCAGAACTGTAAACCGGACTTGAAAGCTTCAAAATTTTGGAGGGAGAAATTTACCTTGAGCCGGATTTTGAACCGGATTTGAGAGCTTCATAAATTTGTGAGGCACAAATTTACCCTGGGCCGGCTTTTGAACCGGATTTGAGAGCATCAGTGCTTTGTGGGAGAAAGGTGTCTCTTGAACCGGATTTTAAACCAGAGTCCTTATTTTGAGCCGGAAATCTTCGGACGGCTTTTAAATTTTCATCGATCTTGCAGTAATCTCTGGGGCCCGGGTTATTTTTCCCTTCAATGACCCGGAGTTCTTGAAGTCATTGAAACCGGCTAATTTTGCCGAGTCATACCATTGTAGGCCCTGAATGTCAAGACGACTCGAGGAGTTGGCTTGAGATTCTCCATATTTGACCATATCAGAAGGTATACATCATTGGCGTTGATAGCGTGATGTGAATCCACGTATGATGAGGTGATCGCGGGTTATAATGATCCCAGATGAGCCGTGTCAAGAATCTCGCCAATGGTTCCTTCCAACTGGCTGTTTGAAGTTAACCAAACTGTAGTGGCTGCGACTTGTGCACCTGCCCATTGAACCATCCAGTGCAGATGGTGGCTGATAATATATGATAATTTGCCTCTAATTTGTTGGAAGAAAACCGGGCTTCCCAAGTAGTGACTTGTTCATACTCAATAAACAGCACATCCAGACAAGTGCGGCCCGGTGTGTCGATGTAGACCAAGCCGCGAGAGATGGACGGTAAAAACGACCGTAACATCAGAGGCGGCATAGACAGATGAACCGGTTATGGTGTTGTAAGCACGTGCGGACGGGCAAGTTGTACTCCTTGTTGTAAGTTTGCGACGCTGCGGAACCGCCACGAGAGCAGATGAGCGAGTTGTCTGTGGCGTTGTAAGGCCGCGTGGATGGGCTAGTTGGCCAAGGCATTGTAAGCCGGCGCAGGGACCCATTGAATAAGGACGACCATCTGTGCCGAATGATGTTGACACCCCTCCATCTCCGCGGTATAATGCCACTTTGTAATCAATAATTCTCCTGCCTATAAAACACAGCAAGGGAAAGTAGTTTTTGCTCAGACGAATTAATATGTGCTTGAAAAACAAGGTAAATAACACTTGGTATTTGTCGGAGGTCGATCCAGTTGTGATAACAAAGCGACCATAAAAATCAGCCGGTAGGTACAGTCAGTCGCGGCATTGCAAACAGTGCAGACGGAAGAGTCAATCACAAGCACGGTAAGCCGTGTGGACGACGAGTCAATCACGGGCACAGTCCCGGCTAATTGATGCAAACTGGACTGCAGGGGACGGTGGCCTGTGCACGCTTATTGGGTAATTCACGCGTCCCGATTTAATTGACGCAGACCGACCGCTGAACGGCGGCTTGCACGCATGCCTCGCCGAAAGCAGCGTGGCATGGATTTAATCCTAGTGCATGCACTCAGATCCGCGATATAATGGCATAAAAATTTATCCTGTAAAAATATTACAGGCAAAGTAATTGTTCTTCAAAAAACAATAAGTGTTTAATAAGATAAATTTAAATTGATATCACCTGACTCGTCCGGATAACCGCGGCGCTGTAAGCCGGTGCGGACGGGCGAGTCAATCACGAAGACTGATCCGGAGGTGGGTCACTCGTGCATGTTGAACTCCCCCTTCCATTTTTTTTCTAAACACCCTGGTTTTTGAATCGCACGTCTGCTGTATGAATCGCACGTCATGGCAACTCAAACGATTGTTGGAAGTGACGCAATAAAAAACGCCAGCAAAAATCTCTTGAGCTGAATATATCTGCGAGCATAAAATAGCACGAGAAGACATCATATATTTTGTATAATACACATTTAATACACAGAATAATTTAACGGAGACGAGTGCACCTGATTACATCTGTAGACATCTACAGAGCAATTTGGAAACAAGGCGAGGCGGCATGGCTAGGGTGCCTGACGCGCCGGCGAGGTAACTTGGTGGCAGCAACTTGTGGCTGCAGAACCGGTTCAACCCGGCGGTGGACATCAGCAAAGGATGATCAGCGCCAGCGACTTACACCCAGCAAGATGAGACCACGACATCGGTCTTCGGCAGCAGAGGCGGCAGCCTCTGGTGCGACGGTACCTGCAGCGGCAGTGGAACGAGTCCATGCCCACGACCCCATCCGATCTGGGTCGTGGTTGCTTTTTTTTGTGTATAGTACTAGAGTGCAAGTTTTCCTGCTCTTCACTTTTGCTTTGAATAATGATTGACCGGTCTAACCAGAAGTCACGGTCAGTTCCATCTGACGAAGTGCTTCAAGGGAAGTAGCAACCTAGTTGAACACCAAATTTACCTCGGGCCGCTTTTAGAACAACACCATATATTTTCATATAATTTCTTATGATAAAGTAACAATTCATTCACAAGGTAAAATATGAATAAAAAACTTTATTGAAAACCAATAAACTATGATCTTGGTCATTGGAATAGATGCAATTTAACATACCATCGGAAAGAGTCAATGTAACAGCTTTTTATAGCAAGCCCATATACACAACCATCTTTTATCTTTCATAATTGCTAACACTCATGCGATACTCATGAGATCAAAGTTTCAATCAAACACATAGGAAGATAGGGGCTTATAGTTTTATGTCCCAACAATTTACCTCAAGGGTAACGCCAACGATAATAGTTTATGAACAGCTACATTCGAGTGGATATATATATCTGGATCTGCCCCAACATATAGTTCTTTCCAAAAAGAAAAAGTACAAAAAGGAGAGGTGAATATCACCATGACTCTTGTATAAGGGTAGGAGGTAAAAGTAAAATATAGGCCCTTCGTAGAGGGAAGTAGAGGTTGTCATGCACTTTTATGGTTGGATGCACAAAATCTTAATGCAAAAGAACGTCACTTCATATTGACGCTTGTGATAAAGAACTTTATTATCCAGTCCATTGCTTCTATTTCTTCCATATCACAAGTTCGTATAAATCCTATTTTCCTCACACTAAAAGATCATACATATTTAGAGAGCAATTTTAATGCTTGCACTCATGAAAACTTACTTGAAGGATCTTACTCAATCCATAGGTAGGTATAGTGGACTTTCATGGCAAAACTGGGTTAAGGATTTTGGATGCACAAGTAGTATCTCTACTTGGTGCGTAAGATTTGGCTAGCATAGGATGGGAAGCATGCTCAACATGTTGGAGGATCCATGACAATATAACTTCCATTCAATATAAGAAAACATAACCCATTATGTTGTCTTCATTGTCCAACATCAACCTTTTATCATATAATATTTAATTAGTGCTCACAATCACAAAGGATGTACAAGATAGTATATTTATATGTGAGACCTCTCTTCTTTATTACTTCCTATTTATTGCAACAATGACCAACACTATGTTTGCCAACTCTCAACAATTTTTATTCATCATACCCTTTATATGTGAAGTCATCATTCTCCATAAGACCATTATATAGTCTTTTATTTCTTTTATTCTTTTCTTTTCTCAAGATCATAGCAAGAAAGTAAGTACCTCAACTCAAAACTACTCTTTATTATATAACTCACTTTACACGATTACATGGATAGATCACAAAGCAAAACTCAAATACCAGATCATACTAAAAGCTTTATTCTACTAAACCAAGATATAACCAAAAGGATCGAACTAAGAAAATGATAAAGGTAAAGTTGTGATGGTGATACTATACCGGGGTACCTCACCCAAGCTTGGAACAAGCCAAGGGGAGTGACCATACCCGTGTACTCAAGTTTCCTTCTTCGGAGGTGGTGGTTTATTGTTTTTGGCAATAATGCCCTTCAGAATGCGACTCTCCTCTTCAAGCTTTTGATTTTTCTACTTGAGATCCATATTTCATGGAGTTTGCTCGTGATGCTTAGTGTGCTGTCCACCCATGGATGCATCTTGGCTGCAGGGAAAAGGCAACACTTTTTTCATGTTATTATAAGATATGAACATAGCACCGGTGGTTAGACTGAATCAGAAGGACTGAGCTCGTGAACTCCTCGTGCTGTGTCGGCTTCCGCCTCTTCCTCCATTGACCACCCAAAGTGTTCAGCTTCAAGATGTTTGGCTGGTGTCGGTGAGAGAGACGACTCTCCCGACCGACTCTTATGAAGACATCTTGCTCTAAATCTGCGCGTAAATAGCTCAAACAAGAATAGAGGATATTGACGTGGTACAGTAGTCAAAACCTTTGGGAGACTATATAATGAATTTTTATCGGCCAAAAGAAGTATACTGCAAGAAAACAGATTCTGGAGGGTACACGTGGTGGCCACAAGCCTGGGAGGCGTGCCCAGGGGGGCAGGGTGCGCCCCCAAGGCATGTCGGCTCCTCGTTCACTTTTAGGACTAATTTTTATTTTCCTAATTTTTTAAATATTCAAAAAATGAGTAAAATTGCTATTGAAAAACTTTTGGAGTCGGTTTACTTACCGTATCACATACCTATTCCTTTTCGGGGGTCTGGAGCGCTCTGGTAGGTCTCCCTTATGTACTCCATGGTGTTATGGTATTAATAATATTGGTTTCTACATTTATGGGGATACCTGAGATATAATGTTTGATTCTTTGCCCATTTACCACCTTCGGGTTATTGCCCTCAGCGTTATTGATCTTGATGGCACCAGAACATTAAAGTTCTTCGATAATGTAAGGCCCTTTCCATTTAGAGAGAAGTTTTCCTGCAAAAAATCTTAAATGAGAATTTTGTAGCAGGATATTGTCACCTACATTGACTTCACTCTTTTGTATTCTTTCGTCATGGCATCTTTTAACTTTTTCTTTAAACAGTTTGGCATTCTCATAGGCTTGGGTTCTCCATTCATCAAGTGAGCTGATGTCAAATAACCTCTTCTCATCTGCAAGTTTGAAATCATAATTGAGCTCTTTAGTTGCCCATTAAGCCTTACGTTCAAGTTCGAGAGGTAAGTGACATGCTTTTCCATAAACCATTTTATATGGAGACATACCCATATGATTTTGTTAAGGAGTTCTAAAAGTCCATAATGCATCATCAAGTTTCTTATACCAATTCTTCCTAGATCTATTAATGCCTTTTGCAAGATCAATTTTATTTCTATTTCTTAATTCTACTTAACCACTAAACTAAGGATGATAAGGAGATACAATTCTATGGTTAACATCATACTTAGCAACCAATTTATGAAAAGCACCATGAATAAAGTGTGAACCACCATCACCATTAAATATCTAGGACTCCAAACCTCAAAAAATAACTTTTTAAGCATTTTAATAGAAGTGTTGTGATTAGCACTACTAGTTGGAATAGATTCTACCCACTTAGTAACGTAATCAATAGCAACCAAAATATGTGTATACCAATTAGAGGATGGAAAACGTACCATATAATCAAATCCCCAAACATCAAACAGTTTAATAACAAGTGAAAAATTCATAGGCGTTTCCTGACGTCTACTAATATTACCAACTTTTGGACATTCATCACAAGACAAGACAAACTTACGGGCATCCTTAAAAAGAGTAGGCCAATAAAAACCAGATTGTAATACCTTGTGCACAGTCCTATTTCCAGCATGATGCCCTCTATAGGACTCGGAGTGACACTTGCGTTGGTGTTGTTCCTGTTCTTTCTCAGGTACACAACGTCTAATAACACCATCCACTCCTTCTTTATAAAGGTTTTGGTCATGCCAAAAGTAATTTATTAAATCATAGATTTTTTTTTCTTTTGCTGATATGTAAAACTAGGTGGTATAAATTTAGCAACAATATAATTGGCATATTCTTCATAATGAAGGAGTACTATGAGAAGCATTTATAGCAGCTAATTGTTCATCGTGAAAGCTATCACCAATAACGAGTGAGTAGTCAAGAATATTTTCTAACCTAGACAAGTTGTCTGCTATGGTGTTCTCAGCTCCCTTTCTATCAATAATATGTAAATCAAATTCTTGTAACAAGATAACCCATCTAATAAGTCTAGGTTTAGCATCTTTCTTTTCCATAAGGTATTTAATAGCAAGATGATCAGGTGAACAGCTACTTTGGAATAAACACTATAAGATCTGAACTTGTCACAAGCAAATACAACTGCTAAAAATTGTTTTTCAGTGGTAGCATAATTTCTTTGAGCATTGTCTAGAGTTTTACTAGCATAATGGATAACAATTAATTTCTTGTCAACTCTTTGTCCTAGAACACCACCAACAGACACTCACTAGTATCACACATAATCTCAAAGGGTAGGTTCCAATTAGGTGGTTGAACAATAGGTGCATAAGTTAAGGCTTTCTTAAGTATTTCAAATGCTTGTACACAATCATCATAAAACAAATGAAACATCTTTTTAGAATAGATTAGTAAGAGGCCTAGATGTTTTAGAGAAGTCTTTAATAAATCTCCTATAGAAACCAGCATGACCAAGGAAACTTCTTATACCTTTGATATCTTTAGGACACAATTTTTTAACATAGCATCAACTTTAGCTTTATCAACTTCAATATCTCTTTCAGAGGTTTTATGCCCCAAGACAATACCTTCATTAACCATAAAGTGTCACTTCTCCCAATTCAAGACAAGATTAGTTTCTTCACATCTCTGCAAAACTCGATCAAGGTTGCTTAAGCAATCATCAAAAGAAGTTTCACAAACGGAGAAATCATCCATGAAAACCTCAACAATCTTTTCACAAAATCAAAAAAGTCTGAGAATATAGCAGTCGTACATCTTTGAAAGGTAGCAAGTGCATTGCATAAACCAAAAGGCGTACGTCTATAAGCAAAGGTACCAAAAGGGCATGTAAAAGTAGTTTCTTCTTGATCCTCTTGTGACACACGTATTTGGGAAAAACCAGAGTAACCATCTAGAAAGCAAAAGTGTGTATGTTTAGATAGTCTTTCTAGCATTTGATCAATAAAAGGTAGCGGATAATGATCTTTCCTAGTAGTCTAGTTTAATTTTCTAAAATCAATTACCATTCTATAACCTATAACAATTCTTTCAGGAATCAATTTATTTTTATCATTAGGAACAACAGTAGTACCTCCCTTCTTTGGGACACAATAACATGACTTACCCATCTACTATCAGCAATAGGATAGATTATACCTGCTTCCAGAGGCTTTAATATTTCATTTCTTACCACTTCCTTCATCTTAGGGTTCAACCGTCACTGTTGTTCAACGACTGGTTTAGCATCAGGTTCCATTTTAATTTCGTGCTTACATAGAGTGGGACTAATGCCCTTAAGATCATTAATAGTATATCCAATAGTGGCATGGTGCTTCCTTAGAGATTTCAATAATTTCTTTTCTTCATGATCTGAAAGGTTAGCACTAATAATAACAGGATATATCTTCTTTTCATCAAGATAAGCATATTCCAAAGTATCGTAATTGTTTAAGATCGAATATTGATCACTTGGGTGGTAGAGGATCTACAAGGATCTCAATAGGCAAATTTTGTTTCAAAACCGCATTTGTTTAAAGAATATCTCATCTATTTCCTTTCTTATGCTCATGAGCATATCATTTTCATGGTCAGCAAATATTGTTCTAAAGGATTAGTAGAAGGAATAGGAATAGAAGCAAGACCAATAATTTCATCTTTATTAGGCAATTCTTTATCATGGGATTGTCTACTAAATTTCGAGAAATTGAACTCATGAGACACATCCCCTAAACTTACACTCAACAATTTCTTTCTCACAATCTATCTTAGCATTAATAAAGTGTTCAAGAAAGGTCTACCAAATATAATGGGACAAAATCATCTTGTGGGGAACCAAGAACTAGAAAATCAGTAGGGTATTTTATTTTCCCACACAATACATCAACATATCTAACAATCCCAATTGGTGAAATAGTGTCTCTAATAGCAAGCTTAATAGTAATAACAATATCTTCGACTTTAGCAACTGCAATATCATTCATAATATCTTGTTATAAAGTAAAGGGAATTGCACTCACACTAGCACCAAATCACATAAGCCAAGATAACAATGATATCCTATCTTAACAAAGACAACATGCCTGCCAACAATAGGTCTATGTTTATCTTTTTCATCAGGTTTGGAAATTCTAGAAACATTCATCAGAGAGATAAATAACATGCCCATCAATATTATCGACTAAGAGATATTTCACCATAGAAATACTAGGTTGAACTTTAATTTGTTAAGGGGGTGTAGGTGTTCTAGTATAACTCTTACGGACTACAGCTGAAGCTTCTGCTTGTTCTTTTATCCTAACAGGAAATGGTGGTTTCTCAATGTAAGCAATAGGAATAACTGGATCAACATTATAAGTAATAATTTCTTCTTCAGCTTTAATAGGTTCTACTACTTCAACCTCAATGGGAGGATGATATTTAAACCACTTCTCCTTAGGGAGATCAACATAAGTAGCAAATGATTCACAGAAAGAAGTTACTATCTCAGAGTCAAGTCCATATTTAGTGCTAAATTGCTAAAAGCATCGGTATCAATGAGAGATTTAACACAATCAAACTTAAGGTTTATACCTGACTCCTTACCTTCGTCGAGCTCCAAATCTTCATAGTTGTGTTTAATTCTTTCCAATAAATCCCATTTCAATTCAAAAGTCTTCTTCATAGAAGAACCCGTACAAGAAGTATCGAGCGTGGATTGATCATTACGCGAAAGCCGAGCATAAAAATTCTATATAATAATTTCTCTTGAGAGCTCATGATTAGGGCATGGATATAACATTGACTTAAGCCTCCCCAAGCTTGAGAGATACTTTCTCCTTCACGAAGCCCAAAAATTATATATATAATTCTGATCGCGATGAACCATATGCACAGGATAAAAATTCTGACAAAATTCCAATTTCAATCGGTCGTAATTCCAAGCCCCAATATCATCACATAGCCAATACCATGCCAATGCCTTTCCCTTAAAAGATAAGGGAGTGTCTTTATTCTTGACTTCATCATCGTGCAAACCTGCAAGCTTAAATAATCCACAAACTTCATCCGCATAAATTAGATGCAAATCAGGATGTAGTGTTCCATCTCCCGCATAAGGATTAGCTAGCCGTTTTTCTATCATACCCGAAGGAATTTCATAATAAATATTTTCATTAGGCGCAGTAGGTTGAGGAGTAACTATTTGCTCTTCTGGTCGAGGTGAAGATACCTTGAACAAGCCCCTCAAAGGATTATTTTCCAAAGTGACAAGTGACAGTAAATTTCAACATGTAATATAAATGTCTCCTTACCAAATTCCACTCGCCAAAGGAGCTTCACTCCCCGGCAACGGCGCCAGAAAAGAGTCTTGATGATACAAAAGTATATGGGATCAATCATAGTCCTTTCGATAAGTAAGAGTCAAACCCAACAAGGAGCAGAAGGAAATGACAAGCGGATTTCAGCAAGGTATTTTCTCCAAGCACTGAAATTATCGGTAACAAATAGTTTTGTGATAAGATAATTCGTAGCAAGTAAGAAGTAACAAGTGTAAGAAAGGTGCGGCAAGGTGGTGAGGGAGTCCTGGACTAAGGGGTCCTCGGGCGTCCTGCCTGTCGGACATGGGCCGGACTAATGAGCTATGAAGATACAAGACCAAAGACTCTCTCCCATGTCCGGATAGGACTCTCCTTGGCGTGGAAGGCAAGCTTGGGGACCAAATATGAAGATTCCTTTCTCCAGAATCGACTTTTGTACAACCCTAGTCCCTCCAAAGGCCTATATAAACCGGAGGGCTTAGTCCGAAACATATACAATCATACAGGCTAGACTTCTAGGGTTTTAACCATTACGATCTCGTGGTTGATCAACTCTTGTAATACTTATATTCATCAAGATCAATCAAGTAGGAATTAGGGTATTACCTCCATAGAGAGGGCCCGAACCTGGGTAAACATTATGTCCCCCGTCTCCTGTTACCATCGACCTTAGACGCACAGTTCGGGACCCCCTACCCGAGATCCGCCGGTTTTGACATCGACATTGGTGCTTTCACTGAGAGTTCCACTGTGTCGTCCCCAAAAGGTTTTGATGGCTCCTCCGATCGTCAACAGTGATGTCATCCAAGGGGAAACCTTCCTCCCCTGACAAATCTTCGTGTTCGGCGGCTTCTCATAGCGGGCCAACTCGCTTGGCCATCTGGAGCAGATCGACAGCTACGCCCCTGGCCATCAGGTTAGATTTGGAAGCTTGAACTACGTCGTGGATATCCGTGGAGACTTGATCTTCGATGGCTTTGAGACCACGGCAGCCATTCCCTGTCCCTACGATGAACATGATTTAAATCTATCATCGGTCCGCATCAGAAATTGCACCAGAATTACTCCGACATTAGATCCGGACCAGATCGCGACATCCAAGGACGGGAAGCTCAACCCCGCCAGGGAAGCCGCAGACTCCGCGGTGCTGGAGCCCCACACATACCTAACCCCGGTGATATCTCGGTTCTGTAACCTCGAACTCGCTTCCGCCATAAGTTCCAACCATGTGTGACCACGCATGTCGAGCTGGATCAGTCATCGATCATCGAATTCAGCACCGCGGAAATCTTCGGTCACTCGCCTTTAGGCGACGTGTTAAACTCATTAAAAACTCTGTCCTTAGCAGGGAACTCACAGCCGAACTATATCCGGTTCGAACTGGAGGCTGATGACAGGGAATTTCGCTTCCCACCCGCCACCCACTACATAGCCACTATCTAGGACATAACCGACATGCTTGATTACGCCTCCGAAGACATCGATGTCATGGATGACGATGCCGATGAGGAGCAGGGCCAAAACCCACCATTTACCGGAAGCTGGACGGCAACTTCTTCATACGACATGTACATGGTGGATACACCTAAAGAAACTAACAACGATGACAAAGAGGATCCAGTTGTGGATAAACCTCCTGAGAAACAACCCAGACGCCGGCACCAGCGGCGCCACTCTAAGTCACGTCGTGCAAAAGACAGCAACACCAACACTGAAGAAAACAATACTCCGGACGAGGCCGAAGACAATGAAGACCCTGTTGGGGCAACCTCCGAACAGGATGAACGGGAAGACGGGCACGTTAGCCCTGATGAACAGGCCATAATCGAAGACTCGGAGGACAGTAATTATCTTCCGCTCTCCGAAGATGAGGAGAGCCTCGGCAACGAGGATTTCATCATGCCTGAGGAGCCACTCGAGCATGAGCACTTTAAACGCCGGCTAATAGCCATCACAAGGAGCTTGGAAAAGAAGCAGCAACAGCTTCAAGCTGACCAAGACCTGCTCAACGATAGGTGGACAGATATCCTAGCAGCTGAAGAATACGGCCTCAAGCGCCCAACCAAAGGTTACCTGAAGCACAGATTGCTACCTCAGTTTGATGAGGGGGCAACGGAACCTGCACCACGCGGTCGGGACAATTCGGCTGACCGACCACAACGTGGTCGGGATAAAGTGGCAGTTCAAGCCGAACCAGCAGCCAGCCTCACCACAACAAAAAACCAGAGATAAAATAGCTCGGGGTCATACATACCAATCTCGACGGGACCTGGCCAATAGAGCGGGACATAGCAGATCGATCTATGAATCGCGAGGACGCGCCTCGACACGCAATGCCAGCTACCTATTCGGACGTGACAAGTCTAGTCATGCCCGACCTGAAAACCGCAGACGAACTCCATCTGAGCTACGTCGCGACGTGGCCCAATATAGAGGCGCCACACACCCACTCTGCTTCACTAACGAAGTAATGGAGCATGAATTCCCAGAATGGTTTAAACCCGTGAATATCGAATCATACGATGGAACAACCGATCCCGCGGTGTGGATCAGATTTTCTTCTCCATATCCATATGGCTCGCGGAGATGTCCTCCACGCCATCAAATGCCTCTCATTAAAACTCAAAGGACCAGCTCGGTACTGGTTAAACAGTCTGCCGGAAAACTCTATTGCAGCTGGGAGAACTTGGAAAACGCCTTCCGCGACAACTTCCAAGGTACATATGTCCGGCCACCAGATGCTGATGACTTAAGTCACATTGTCTAGCAGCCCGGAGAGTCAGCCAGGAAGCTCTGGACTAGGTTCTTAGTCAAAAAGAACCAAGTCGCCGACTGTCCGGACGAGTGGCTCGCCCGCCACCTCGGTCAAGAAAAACCAAAATCCATGTCAGCCCTTACCGCTCTGATGATCGGATTTGTGCGGGAGAAGACAGCTGGCTCTCTCGTAGAAGCAACAGTGCCAGCGAGACGGCAATGGCAAACCACGATGCAGCAAGCAGAAACGTCGCAATGATAATGAACGAACACACGACACAACGGTCAACACCGGATTCAGCGGTCCCAAACCCGGTCAACGGAAAAAGCCATTCAAGGCAAACAGAGATGGCCATCCAATTTAGACAAGATATTGGACCGGCCCTGCCAGATTCATGGCCACCCCTGTCGGATTTCGGGTTCCAGCAAAACCCTCGAGGTTCGAACACTTGGATGTGCACGAAGATTTCCCCCTACCAGATCACGCCCTCAGCCTCGCCGGGATCTCTAAGCTTAGCTCCATGAACTCGCAACACAAGAGACACAAGATTTATACTGGTTCGGGCCACCGTTGTGGTGTAATACCCTACTCCAGTGTGGTGTGGTGGATTGCCTCTCGGGATGAGGATAAACAGTACAAGGGGAAGAACAGCCTCCTGAGGTGAGGTGTTCTTGTGCTTGGTGGGTGTGTGGATGAACTGAATGAGTTCGAGACAAGTTCCCGCTAAGTCGCCTCCTACTGTGGTGGCTAGTCATATTTATAGAGGCCCTGGTCCTCTTCCCAAATATTGAGCGGGAAGGGATGTCACAACGGACAATTTGAAAGGGGACAACTAGTACAAGCTATCCTGATTAAAGGTGGTCTTCGCCTGCCAAAGGCTCTGGTGGTGACGCCGGCTTGGGCTCCACGATGACCTCAGTCTTGCCGTCCCGCTGGTCTTGGTCTCAAGCAACCGATATGGAAACCTTTGCTTGATGCCTCGGCATTCTCACCGCGCTTGCCTCCTTAGCACCAAAGAGGAAGCAAGGACACTGTGCGCGTTGGCGCCCACCTGGTCTCGATCGACATGGCTTGCGTCATGAGAACCTCGCGAGGTTTGCCCTGCCTTGATCTCTCCGCCCCTCGCGAGCCAGCCTGGTGAGGCTGCTCCCGAGGAGGTCTTGTGTCGTCTGCCTGCGGAGGCTTGGCCCCTCGCGAGGGTCTCGAATGCTTGTTGGTGAAGATGGGTCGTACGGGCCCGCTCGCAGAGGCACGCCATGGGCGACAGGCAGGAAAGTCTGGGGACCCCTGTTCCTAGAACGCTGACAATAGCCCCTAGGCCCAAGGCACGTTCGGACTTGGCTTCGAGGCGCAGCCAACGGGCAAGTGCGGAGCGCCGCGGGCCCCAACAGCTTGCAACCTCGGTCGACGCGTGGCGGTTGATTGGACGTAGGCGTCTCCGCTTCCCCATGCTGCCTCGGCCAACTGCCCGACTTGACGAGTCCCTGTTGCATGCAAGGAAAAACCATCATTACCTCGTGGATCGTGGGGGCGCTGGTTGGCCTTTTCCTTCTATAAATGGGGAGGGGGCAGAGCCCCCGTTGCCCATCTCTTCCCATTCTTCTCGCTTCTCATCCTTTGCTGCATTTCCAGTAGCGACACCAATGTCGCCCATCCGATGGTTTTCCGCTCCGGTGAAGGGAAAGACTCCCCGTGATTAGCCAGGGCCGCTTCCGCCGAAGAAGAGGCCGGTCGACTGCCGTGACATGGTGGTGATGCAGGAGGTGACGAGGCCTTGGTGCGAGCTGCCTCCTCCTGGGTATCCGCTACCCCAGTACGCCCAAGCCGAGGGCTCGGGAGGAAGAGGCGGCGAGCGGCACCGTGCGCGCCGCGGCCATGGTCGCCGCACCGCGGTGGTGCGCGTCGCCGCCCCCGGAGTCCATGTCGCGAACTCCTCATGCGAACATATGCTTTGGGCGGTGATGCCTCCGCGCACTTGGATCCGCCTCCCTTCCTTCTTCTCTGCCGAGATGCCGCCGAGGGGGCCCCACGAGCTTGGGCTGTAGCACGCTGACTGCGACGCGCCGGCGACTGGAGCAGAAGTTGAAGCCGTCTCCTCGGGCAAGATCTTCATGACCCGGGGCTGGGGTGAGGTCGTTCGAGTGTGCCGTGCGGAAGGCACCCTCGCGATCCACTTCAAGTATGATGGAGCCCACGCTGTCCTTCAAGGTCTACAATGCGTAAGGCCGCCGCTTAGAGTGCCCTCCTAAGGGGCCGCAGAAGGGCGTCGCAGCAGGGCTAGGACCTGCTGTCCGCATTGCCAGCGGCTCCTCTGGTAGCAGCAGCGACGCTTGGGAGTCCAGAAATTCTCCCGAGCTCTATGAGACTCCGGAGACGAGCGACGACAGCTACGTGCCCCCAAAATCTCGCCGCACCCATAGCAAGGCTGCAGCGTCCTGCCGCCGCCGCCGCTGATCTGGATGAGGTTGGCGCCAGCCTCCCGTGGCCCACTATTGATGATGGTGTCGGCCGCTTGGGTGCATATAGATAGGGCTCCTAGAAGTTCTTTCCTTTTGTTCCTTGCGAGGAATCGAGAAGTACCCTGCGGGGGCGTGTAAAGGGTCTGCAATGTCCTTTGTTGATATTATCCTTATTATGAAATTGTGCATGTGCATGTCCCGTTTTGGCTCGGTATCCCCTTGCCAACCTCGCGACGGCTTGGTGCTCTACGCTGACAGGTCCCGGTCCCCAGGCAGGCTGCAGCCGTCGCTGGTATGCCAGGTCGCGATGCCATGGTCAAGGCCAGGAGGTGAGCGGCCTGAGGTCCAGTAAGAGCCCCTGAGACGCGATGCTCAGGAGGTCCCTTTTAGCGCGCAAGCGACCGCCGAGAGGTAGGAAAGGGAGACTATGTTGCCGTGGCGGGGCAACACAAATGAGAACTCTATGCCGTAGTTATTGGTTGACCCGAGCGTGAAACTTATCTTGGCAGTCCAGGATCGGTCCTTCACGAGGTGCCAGACTGGTGCGTAGGCGGTCGTAGCATAGCTAGGTCAGGCCCGTACGAGTCTCCTCCTCTTCCCCACGCTCTCCTTCGTGCCGCTGCTAGTATGCCAGGTCGCGATGCCATGGTCAAGGCTAGGGGGTGAGGGCTGGAGAGCCAGTAAGAGCTCCTAAGTCGCGATGCTCAGGAGCCCCCCTTTTAACGCGCAAGCGGATTACATGGGAGGAGAGTGAGCCCGCGGTGCCGCCTGCCATGGTCCTCAGGAGGTTCCTGCAAGTCAGCACGAGGACGGGCGCAGATTGCCATTATAATCGCTGGCTGCCACCGGTCGCTTCAAGAAGAGAATGAAGGCACCGAGGGCTCGTGAGATGGCGCTACAGGCGTACACGCCAGAGCTCGACCGCTAAGATTTGTCGACGCTGCAGGATGCACCCATGCACAAGCTGCCATGCTAGCGTGAGCAGCTCCTGTGGTAGGTGACAATCAAGCAGGTGATAGTCATAGATAGATTAAGCATGGAAAGCAAACTGGCTCAAGTAAACGCGGGGGACGTACACACCATTGGGTCAGGACCGAGCGGCTTGGGGATGATGCAGCCCAAGGGCGTCCCCAGCAAGGTAAGCTAAAGACATAAAAAGGGATACATGTCGCAGGGACGGACCCACGCGGCCTGGGAATGATGCAGCCCTGAGGGCGCTCCCAGCTAAATAAACTTGGAAAATGTCACCTGGTTCTGTTGCAGAAGGGATGTCGGGGCAGCTGAAGGTGCGCGGTGAAGGGGGTACTCCTCACGAGCCACCGGGGCCTTGAGCTTCGGGAGGCTCTGGGGGTCCAGGCGGTTCCTTGAGGACCGTCTCCATTTCCGCCAGGACTGTGTGGTGCTTGGCCTCCTGAGCCGCCAGGACGCGCTGCAAGTTGCACTGGTAGGCGGATGCCACACTCGGCAGGCCGAATGGCATGCGAACGCAGCTGTGTGGTGGGCCCTTGCAGCGTCCCACGCGCGAAGGCTAGAAGAGCCTGAAACACGGCCCTGTTGAGCCCTGGGACGTTGATGCAGACGCGCAGCCCAAGATCTCGCCTGATGGGGGTTGCGCCAGGTGAGCGGCGATCGCCGCGCATGGCCCTTGCATCCTACAGTTCTTGAGTGGTCTTGGTAATAAACTCCTGAGTGCTGGGCGCTCCTCGCCCTGCGTCCTCCTGAGGGAAACGTGCCACGAAGCACGCCTCCAAATGGTGCCCGAGCGCCTCCCTTGTAATGTTGGCAAGGTCTGAGGCCCTCCAGCAGAGGGCCCCCGAGTCCTACCCGAGGAGGGCGCCGGGCGCGCCTTCCTATGCAATAGAGGGAGGCGCCCCAGGTGCGGGCGCAGATCCTGACGTGGCACCGCTTGATGCGGCACTCCCCTGAGGCCCTGTGCGGAGCAACTGCTTCTTCTTCTTGGGGATGGCCTCAGGAGGGTACTTGCCCTTGCTGTCGGGGTCTTCGATTGCTGCAGCTTGGAAGGCACGCCTAAGGGAGCATACCACATCTCTTTCTTCGCAGGTGACTGTGATGATGCCGCCACTTCGACATCTTGAG